>PISX010013053.1:0-58240 GCA_004024625.1 Mellivora capensis | reverse complement strand
GGGGGTGGGCTCTGAGGAAACCGGGCCTTTAGGCTTTTGTTCTCTGGAGGTTTTTATGTCTGTTCCTTTGTTTTCTCTCCCCCCTTGGCAGTTCCGGATGGTTCTTGGAGGTTTAGAGGAAAGCAGACTGCACCCAGACCTCCCTCCCAGAGAGAAGCCCCAGTCCGTTCCCCTCTGGGTGCTGCAGAGCAGGTTCCCAGCCTCAATCTCTGGGGACACCTGTGTGTCCTGCTTGTACTCAAAACCACAAGCGGCAGCTGTCTGGGCAGCTCCAGACCCCCAGAGAGGTTCCAAGCGGGGAAGGCACACAGAGATTTTCCCGCCGGCCCGAGCTGGGAGCAATCAGACTTTCTGGGTCCTAGAGAGCCCCCGCTGGTGCCCGCGTGCCTCTCTCAGGGGAGGGGGTGGAACGCGTCTCAGGCTCTGCTAGCTCGGCACGGCGGCACACACGTGGGGACTCCAAAAGTCTGTTTCTGCTCCGGGAGGGTCCCAGCCCCTGCCACACGCCAAACGCCCTTAGGAGGTCTCCTCGCAGCTCAGCGACCAGGACCTGGTTTCTCCGCTGCACTCTCTCTGGCTCAGCGCCAGCCGTGTCTGCCCTCCGTGGGGGATTTAAGCCCCTGTCCCTAACAGTTCCAATTCCCACAATTTCACCCTATGATCTTTTCTCTTTTTGAGTGCTTTTTATCGGTCTTCAAGTTAATGCTGGTCCCCAGTCTTAGGGGACTCTCGTATTGGGGTATTACTTCCCAATGCATCTCCTCTGGTGGCTCCCTCCCCCTTTTGTTTATCTTCCGATACCAGTCCCGTGTTCCCGCTCGGCTTTACCTGCCCACTGGCGTCTTCTGCCCCCGTAGAGATCCTGACGAGTAGAATTTTGATCTCAGGCTGATTTCATGAGTGATCGGAGTTCCTTGGTAGGTAATCAGCTCACTTTAGGGGACAGGTTGAACCAGAGCCTCCTCCTAGTTCCCCCCCATCTTGTCTCCCCCCCTGTTATGCCCTTCTTTATCCTGGATAATTTTTTGTCTTGAAGTCTGCTCTTAATGAAATTACTATAGCTATTTTAGCTTTCTTTTGGGGTTAGTGTTAGCTTGGCATATCTTCTCCATCCCTTTACTGTTGATTTTATATGTTTCTTTATATTTAAAAGTGGTGTAAAACTATGAATTCTGTTACGCTGAAAAGAAAAAAAAAACTCCCCCGCCAAAATAAATAAATAAATAAATAAATAAAAGTGGCTTTTTTGTAAACAGAATATACTTGGGTCTTGTTGTCTCCTTTGCTGGTCTTTTAATTGGTATATTTAAACCATTTACATTTAAAATGATTAGTGACATGATTGGATTAATATCACCATACTTATAATTGTTTTGTATTCTTTGCACTTGTTCATTTTCTTTTTTAAAAAATCGTCTCCATTTTCTGCCTTTTCTGGTTTTAATTGAGCATTTTATGTTCCATTGTCTTTCCTCTCTTGGCATATTGATTATACTTAAAAAAATAGTTTTTCTAGTGGTTGCCCTCAGGTTTGGTAGTGTGTGTGTGTGTGTGTGTGTGTGTGTGTATTTTTTTTAAGATTTTATTTCTTTGACAGAGATCACAAGTAGGCAGAGAGGCAGGCAGAGAGAGGAGGAAGCAGGCTCCCTGCTGAGCAGAGAGCCTGATGTGGGACTCGATCTCAGGATCCTGAGATCATGACCCGAGCTGAAAGCAGAGGCTTTAACCCCCTGAGCCACCCAGGCGCCCCGGTAGTATATATTTACAACCATTCTAGGTCCACTTTCAGATTCCACCATACACTTCATGGGGGAGAGGGGGCACAGGTTCCTTGTGGCAGAGAATTACTATTCTTCCCTCCTGCCCTCTATAGCACTGTTGTCATTCATTGGACTTAATCCACAAGCTTCAACCACTCCATACATTGTTGTTATTATTACTTTGAATAAAGAGTTATCTGTTATATTAATTAAGAATAAGAAATACAAGATTTAATTATCTTCATTTATTTAATGCTCTTCATTCCTGTCAACCTTAAAAGTAAAATAGCCAGCTAGTGGACCAGCAAAATTAGTTTATTTGAGAATTGCAATTTGGGGTGTACAAACTGTAACAAACTATAGGGATGTGCAGAAAACAAAGGAGGGGAGCTTGCTTTTATAGAGGAAAAGAGGAAGTTAGGGGCTGTGTGGAATGAAAGCCTACTGGAGGAGGGAGAGAGTTCAGGGTTGTGGGGACTTCTCATGGCTGAGCTCTTGCTGGGCTGGAGGACATTTTACCTCCTCCTGGGGTGGTAAGCTGCTTCCTGTTGGGAAATGCAAATATACTGCTTTTTTCCTCCCAAGGTCTTTAGGTGGTACAAGTGCTGGTGTGCAGAACTCCCCCTTCAGGGCTTACTGACTCCCTTTGAAATGAGGCTTCTTTTGTTCTTTTTCATTTCTATATGGTGATCCAAGTTTCTGGCCTATATGATTTCCTCTGAAAGAACCTCAGACTTCAGTTTTCCTCTGATGTCCTTGTTTTTATTTCCCTCTACCACCTTTTGTCTTTAGGTTTCTTTCAAAAATCCTTCCAAATGAAGTCAGATGTAAACCCTGTTGATGGGTGATATAAGTAGTAAAGTAATTGAGGAGGGGGATAATTCTATAATTTTGTATTTAAATCTCCATTTTTTTGTTCTGTGGGGTGTTCTTAGTTTTTAGTGAGTCACCTTCGGAAGAGTTTCTTAGCCTTCATTCCCTCCCCTGCCCCCCTTACTTACTTGAGACAGGAAGGCTGAAGGGCTGGATTTAGCTAATTGTCCTTCCTCGGGTCAGATAAGGCTTTAGTAAAACAGTTTCTCTTGAGGGTTAGTCTCCCTTGTACAGGACAAAACAAGAACAGAGCAACACTGGGTGGATTTCAAAGTGGTTATTTTCCCCCTCCCCTGCCAGAAGCCCCAGGGGGATTTTCTCCAGTCTTCATAGTAAGAACTCCTGGGGGCTTCTAGTAGTAATAATCATGAAAGTGTGAGACTCCCCTGTAAGACTGAGCACCCTGGAGTTTTTAACTCAAGCTGCTCCAGGATGGGCCTCCAGCAACCATCAGTTACCGTTGAAAAGTTTCTAGCAGTACTGGCCCTGCATTGGTTACTGCTGCCAGTAAACTGATTCTCTATATTGCCTATCTCTGGTTTTCGGGGCAGATCTTTACCTGTGAACTTAATTCTCTAATGTATCTAAGAAGCACTGTTGTTTTCGATTTGTTTAGCTTGGTTTTTTTTAAGATTTTATTTATTTATTTATTTGTCAGAGAGGGAGAGAGAGAGAGAGCACGTACAGGCAGACAGAATGGCAGGCAGAGGCAGGCTTCCTGCCGAGCAAGGAGCCCGATGTGGGACTCGATCCCAGGACACTGGGATCATGACCTGAGCCGAAGGCAGACACTTAACCAACTGAGCCACCCAGGCGTCCCTGTTTAGCTTGTTTCTTGATGTGAGTAAGAGACTGATGATTTCCAAGCTTTTTACATGTTTGGAACAGAAACTAGAAGTACCCTCAGCGGTTCATTTCTAACCAACAGTGGTCAGTCAGATGTGTCTGTTCTCTAATGGGTCATTCCTGTTACAGTTTAACTATAGATTATCAGTACATAAAACTGAGGTGCCAAGGCTATGAGGTAGAGGAAAGTAGAGTATACTGTGTGTGTTCTTTTTTGATAGTAGCAGATGGACAGTTTCTCTTTTGGGGACCCTAGGAATGGGGGAAGAAACATAAGAGGAGCACTGAGCTCAGTTTAGGAGAGGTAGGTGTCCATTTGTCTTTTTTTGTAAGTTTTAATTTGAGTTAATTTAAGATGTTTAAGTCTGAAGCATTTTAAGCATATTAAAGTATTTGAAAGAATACATAGGGGTGTGTGTGTGTATACATACACACATTGTATGTGTGTATATATATATATATACACACACACACATACACACACATAGAAACAAATGTGCTAACTAGTTCTAAGTTGATGCCTTGTATGTGGACTTTATTTCCAGAAAACAAGTACTTACCCAAAAAGAAAGCCATATGGATCTGTTGTTGGGTATCATGCTTTATTGAACAGATTTGCTACTCATGTCTGGATGCACACACCTTCCCAGCCAGTATTTGTCTTCAGAGCACAGGAAGGCACCATACTCACCAACCCTGTGAAGTAGATATTCTAGTTATCATCATACAGCTGAGAGTACAGATGCTCCTTGAGGTTACCTGGAGAGAGGAGGTGAAAGAACTTACCAGAGGCTTGTCTGGCACCATTGCATCTTCTGCAGATGCTCTGACTTTTGCCCAAATCTTTGTGCCCCTTGAGTTGTCTGTGGGTGATTATAGTCCAGAGCACCCCACTATCTGAATATGCTTCCAGTCTTTTTGTTTTCACAGCACCCCATTCTTTTCCAGCCTCCTTGACCAGCCTTTCATCTTCACAAGTTCTTCTTCCTAAACATCTTGTGTTCTGTTGCTGAGAGATCAGCGGTGGCTCCTGGCCTTTTATTACAAAAGAACAATGTCCTTTGCGCAACCTATTCTAGACCAATATATAAAAGTTCATTTGTTCTGTGTCTAAAGGGATTCCACTCCTCTCCAAGAGGGAAGAAATGTTTAGGTTTGTAGCTACAACTTCTATTTGGCTCAGAGAACTCAACATACTTCTTCATCAACCAGCACGGGATTGACCACCAGAGGAAGATGAAATCATTTTATTCTTCTTCAAAAATAAATAAATAAATAAATTTAATACTGGCTGAAGAATTGGTAGGAAAAGAACCTGTATGAGAAACCCTAAAAGGGGATGAATGATCAGGAACACAAGGTCTTACCTCTGAAATGCCAGGTCTTTGTGATTATATCTAAGTGGTACATTCTTGACTAGAATGCTAAGTCATTTTGTGTCCTGTAGTATCCAATCTGGGCATAAAGTGTTCATCTGCCTCTCATTTGTGACACTAATTTTGATTGCCCAGTGAAGGGTTTGTCTGATTTCTCCACTCTAAAGTTATTTTTTTTTCTACTACTGCTACTAATAAGCTATCTAGGGGGGAAAACTTTCAGACTATGCAAATATCTTATTCCTCATTAATATTTGTTCCTTAGATTTAGTATCTATTAATGAATTTTGCCTGGGGCCAGTGTTTACTTGTTGATGAGCGATGATTTTCTAACTCTTAACACTCCCTCCATGTTTACCAGTTGGCACTTGGCATTTTACTTTTAGCAGGAACCCTGCTTTCTTGCCTCTTTATCTATTTATTGTTGTGGACCTGTGGATTCCAAGATTTTTTCAATGTTTTATAACTTATTACTGTCTTAATTACTTTGGTGCTCAAACTTTCCTGTATTTGGCCCATAAGAGCTCCTTCAGGCTGACTCTCATCCATTTGTTCACTCATTCATTCATTCATTTATTCTTGTATACTTCCTCACTTTCTTGCATAATAGTGTGTTCCAGGCTCATCTTGTCTCTACTCAGTTGTGGAATCAATGGCCATTTTTTTCTGAGGAGTTATACTTCCTTTTATAGTGGGGAATGATATTAGAAGGTAAAATTTTAATATTAGGTGTACTCATTGCTACTGAGGTATCATCTTGGTCTTTTCAGCAAACAGCTAGGAAATATATACATATATATAGTGTATATTATAAACATAAATATACACAAAGACCTATGTATATACATATATATATGCATATATACACTTGGACATATAAAAATAAGCATATGCACTTACATATTTTGGATATGTGTGTGAACATTGGCTCCCAATAACCTTAACATATTTATATATTTTCTCAATCTATGATAGATCTAAAATAGTTCTGGAATTATTTAAAATTTTTTATCAATTTAATATAACATTGTATATTAATTATACTTGAATTCAAAAAAAATAAAAAGAAAGTCTTGGGTGCCTTGGTGGCTCAGTGGTTTAAGCATCTGCCTTTGGCTCAGGTCGTGATCCCAGGGTCCTGGGATATAGTCCCTCATTGGGCTCCCTGCTCAGTAGGGAGTCTGCTTCTCCCTCTCCCTCTGCCCCTACTCCCTGCTTGTGCTTTCGCTCTGTCTCTCCCTCTGTGTAAAAAAAGTAAATAAAATCTCTATCAAAAAATAAAAGAAAAAGAAAGTCCTGAAGAGATATCTGCACACCCATGTTTTTATAGCAGCATTACTCACAATAGCCAAGAGGTGGAAAGAACTCAGGTGTCCATCAACATTTTTTTTCCCAAGTGATGAATGGATAAATAAAATGTGGAAAATCTGTACATGGGATATTATTCAGTTTTAAAGAGAAAGGAAATTCTGACACGTACTGTAAAATGGATGAAACTTGAGGACATGGTACTAAGTGAACCAGTTACAAAAGGAAAAAAAATTATATCAATTTATACTATATAATTTATACTATATTACAAATTACATTAAATGAATTTTTAGTTATTAAATTTTTATTTCTATTATTAGAATTATAAAATATTCTGGAATTAAGAAACCCCACTAAAAGTTCAGAGTTTGTAGGTTTGCCATTCACCCTCTCTCCCGATTTTTTTTTTCCTATGCTGAATATTGTGATAAAATGTGTAGAGACTTGTTATCTTCCTCTTAAGATTGTGAAGTTTTATTCTGGTAGGCAGTTAAATTACTAGTGGATAACTCTGTAGAGGCTTAATTGTAGATTTTTTTCTGGTGTTTCTATTTTGGTATTACCCTTAGTCCTATGATTTAGTCTTATTCCCAATGCATGTCCCTACTGGATGTCAGTGGGAAGCCTGTGGTATTTACCAAGCCTTTCTCACTTGATGGGACTTGAATTCCCAACTCTATATCCCCAATACTGTACCTATAATTATATACCTATAACCCTATGAGGATAGTCTCTGTCCCCACCATGCCATAGTTATTTTAAGCAGTATTGTTCACAGTGGGCTTTATGCTGAGGAGTTGGGTTTATCTCAGACACTATGGAGGCTGGGGGAATGATCTGGTACAGTTGATTTTCAGAGATCCCTGGCACCCCTGAGGAAGAGGGTTTGGAAGAGTACAAGCTGGGAGTCAAGAGAAATGATAAGAGCTTGAGGGGCAAGACCTAAGAGGTTCAAGTGGTAGGTTTGAATGTATTGGTGGGGGGCAAACTAGGGATACTGTTTCCCCACCCCTCATGGAATAGATGATTGGGCCCACAGAGACGTCACAAGTCATTCCCACATACATTCTCTCCCAGGGAGGGAAGGGCTGGCACATTTATTGCCCAAGGAACCAAGGTGAGTAAGGGGTGTGATTTCACCCTATAGGCTGGCCTAAGTGATGACACATATGCACAAGGGAATGAGTCTTTGTCATTAAGTGTGACATATGGGTGAAGTGTCAACCACATGTGACTGGCTGTGAGCTAGCAGCCAAGAGCTGGGATTGGAGACTATGGGGTGAATTCACTTTTAGACATGTTGAATGTGTGTTACCTAATGAGACATCCAGCTGGACATGTTCAGGAAGGGGCTGAATTTCTTAGTCTGAAGATGGAGGAGGGGGACTAGACTGGCCATTTGAGAGTCACATGTCTTTTTCTTTTTTTTTTTTTTAGATTTATATTTATTTGACAGAGAGTGAGAAGAGGAACACAATCAGGGGGAGTGGGAGAGGGAGAAGTAGGCTTCCCGACGAGCAGGGAGATCTATACAGGGATCGATCCTAGGACCCTGGGATCATGACCTGAACCGAAGGCAGACGCTTAACAACTGAGCCACCCAGGTGCCCCGAGAATCACGTCCTAATTCTTTCTAAAACAGGGCACCGTAGTATCATCTGTGTAAAGGTGAAAGCTGAAGTCATAGTCTAGTTGGTATTCTTTCTCTTTCTCTGTATCTACCACAGTCTTAATTTTAGTTCTCCTTCATCTGCGGCCTTTCAGTTTTCCCAAGGAATTCCTACCCACTGTGGGAAGATCTACCCAACATATTTTGTTATTGTTTATTATGGTCTGGTGGTGGTTCGAAATGATTGTTTTTTTCCAGTTCTTAGATATCAGACCTGTTTGGTTCCTACAGGTAACTGAACAGGGAGAGGCTCTTGTTCATTTTATCAGAGTTTAGTAGCGAGATGCCTCACACTGCCTCAAATTGCAAGAGGGGTACTTTGCAAATCAAGTGGTTGTCTTGCTGCTTTTGGAGTAAAGCTCAGTTCTGGAACATTTTCCATGTGACTGTACTTGTTTCAAAGAATGGATGTAGTCCCTGGAGATATGAGGCTGAGCACTGTCCTTGCTGCATTTTCCCATGGTATTAATATTTTCCAAAATGATACAAGAACTAATATGAGAAAAAATAACCTTTATCTTTTATGCCTGACAGATAATCAGATTATTCTGGGGATTAGATAAAAATAAGTCATTTGTTCTTAAAGTTATTATAATGACCATTATAATCTTGCATAATTTAAAAATTAAATCAGATAAATAAGATCAGCTTAGGGAATGAGAAAATATAGAAAGCATGATGTGAATTTGAAGACAAAGTTGGCATTCTTTGGATGAACAGTGTTGTAGAGTAACTTTCCTAGGGCCTGTGCCCCTCTGGCACCAACCCTGCTATGGGCACACAGTCCATGTTTCTGACATGCCACAGGGCCTGATGCTTCCAGGCACCACAGGGCAGTGGTAGATTGTGCTTCATTCCATTATTTTACTTTATTTAATATCTTTACAAAATCCACACAGTGACTTTTCCCCTTAACATCTGGTTTTATTCACAGGCCATGTTCTCATAGAGATTTTAAGTACCCACAAGAAACTCAATGAGAGTCTTGATGAAAATGTAAACTATTCATGTACTTATAAAAATAAAATGTATTTCTAAACTTTATGTTGCTTAATGTCTCAAATCTGGTATGACTTTTTAATCCCTTTTGTTAACGGTTTAAAAAATTCCATAAAGAGATTATACATTAGCTGGAGAAGATGATGGAACTTGATGGAAAATACATGAATGTGAGTACACGGTTTTCTCTACCTCCATGGTTGGAGGTGGGTAAGGGCATAGGGGCCTGGTGTTCCGGGAGGCTGCACTTGCCTGATCTCTGAGCCAGAGGAGAATTTTCTCTGTTTATCCAGCAGCAGAGAGCATGGACAGAGCTTAGTGTTGAGTATATACACAGGTGCATGAAACTGACAAGGTCTCTTGGAGCTGGGTGCCCTGCTTGCTTTAACACCTGAGATCTTTACTAAAAAGCAGAGAGGAAAATATTGCAAGGAATCCTCCTGTTTCTCCAAAGCATTGTTCTCAAAGAACATGTGTATGAGGACAATATCTGCATCTGTATGAGTGCAGCTGTTGCTTTCACAAACCAGCACTTCAGGACGTGAGACATGGGTGGGAGAACATCACCTAGGGCTCCCTGGGGCCCCCAGGTTGGTCAAAGACTGCTCCTATATGGTGTCCCTTGCCTGTCACCTGGTATTGATGACTCCAGCAGTTTTCTCCTTCTGCCTGACCCTCCAGCCCTGTTACATGGCTCTTGCCATCTCCCTTATATGCTATGGAGTAGCTGTTTTCCTTGGCATTCAAAGTCCCCTTCTCACCAAGACCCCACATGGTAGTAAGCAGTGTAGTTACCCTGAAATCACTCCACTGCTTCTGTGTGCGTGTGCTCTCTGTACTCTGGAGGAAGGCGGCAGGACCATGGACAATAGCTGAGGGGGATGTAATGGCAAGCATTTTCCATATATTATCAGATCTTTATCCCTACAGAAACTTCACAATGTAGCTACTCTTATCCTCACTGTACAGATTAAAGGGAAAACATGAATTTTAGAGAAAGTAAGTAGTTGCTGAGATCACACAGGAAGTGAAGGATTTCACCAGAATTCTAACCCAGGTCTATGAAGCTCCCAAAACACTGCTACACAGCACCCAAAATAATCTGAAGTGCTTATACTTGTTCATTCTTTTTTTAAAAATTATAAGTCATAAAACAGGAGCATGTGAGTTAATATTATTTATTTATTCACCAAAGCGCTTAACACTCAGTGTCCTAAAAAATTTGAGAAAACAAGGAATAAAAGAAAAGACATTCTTGTCTTCTAAGAGCTGCCCTTGGGGTCAGTAGCCCCTTGTATGAACAGGGGAGTTTAGGTCAGACAAAGCTACATATTGAAGGGAGGGAGCAGTGTGAGGTGAGGGTGACGCCCAGTGGAAATGTTAGCCAGTGTAACTGCCCAACAGCTGGGATGGTGCTGCACTCAAATCAGCACAATGTTTAACTTACAGGCAACTCTCAAAAGATGCCAAACGGAAATCTCAAGCTGAGTTGAAGAAGATCAGAAGGAAAAGTCAAGGATGAAATGCACTCAAATACAAACACAGAGAAATTGAGGTGAACTTTTCAGCACTATTTTATTTTGTTGTTGACAATTTGTACAATTTACAGGGCTACTTACTTAGCTCAGTCAGCCTACACTACACTATACTATACATCTACTCACTGCTGTGCTGCTGCTGAGGTTAAAAAGGAGTATTTTTGACTTGGTGTGAGCTGAAGGCTACAGAGTTTTCCAGAGTTAAAAATAATTAGTAGCCTCCTAAAAACACTGGCATTTTCTCCTGATTCGGGGGTGATGGGGGGTGTTGGTAAGAGATGTTGTGTGATTAGCATTACTCTCCCCATGTTATAGATGAAGAAGATGGGGCTTAGGCCAAGTCATGTAGTTGTTAATTAGAACTAGGGTTTAAATTTGAACTTTCTGGTTTCAAAGCCCTTGATTTTCCAGTAAAACACAATCTTATCCCTGAAGTATGAAGTAATATTTTATGCAGATTGCCCTGCGCAGAATGTAAGGCCCTTTGGCAACATCCTTCCACACATGAGTCAGGGATCTTAATGAGAATGATGATACCTGCTCACGTCAGTTTACAACTTTAAGTGTAAAGATGGCACAAGATAAATGTTTGGCTGTTCAGCTTTCATTCCTCATGACATACTTGTATAATTATTCTTTATTTTCCTAGTATGTAGAAACCATTACATCTCACCAGAGCGAAATCCAGAAATTTATTGCAGATGGTTGCAAAGAAGCTCTACTTGAAGAGAAAAGGCACTTCTGCTTTCTGGTCGACAAACACTGTAGCTTTGCAAATCACTTACATTATTATCATTTACAGGTGGGTTTGTGATAGTGTTTTGTTATTATTAATAATTCAGTTTCATATTCAAATGCCCTTGGAATGCCTCACCTTCCACATGTGCCTCAATGTAAAGCGGTGGGCCTAGTTTGCGGCTGAGAAGAGATGCCAGAGAAATACCTCTTGGCCCACTTGGTTATGTAAACTTTCAGAAATGTGGATGAAATGGTTAAATATTGCTTATAAGATTAATTTCGTAGTATATTTAAAATCTTTCATTAAATAATGCTTAATGATCAAGAATTTGTACTTTTTTTTTCTCACTTCTCAGTTAGCTTTTCTCAGACTCTTTGATGCATCCTCAGCTCAGTGCCTTCACCAGAGCCATGGGATGAGTCCCAGTGGGTCCCAGGCCCACCCCACCTAGGTAGTTTGAGCGTTTGCCTTGGGAGTCCGTGCAGAGAGGTATCCCTGCAGGTTCTGTCCCAGCCACAGACCCATTCACAATATCAGGGCAGTTGTGGTTCCTTTTTCATTCCTCTTCAAGGTGTTTCCTCGTGATGTCATCACCTATGGAGCTGGCTTTACTGCCCTCCTTCCAGCACACATAGTTGAGGTTTTACCTCTAGGAATCATTACAAAATATGTTACTTTCCTTTCCTTTTTTTTTAATTATAAATTTTATTGGGCCTGTATAAGCATCTAAAACTAGCATTGAGTGAAGTCAGATATTGTTATTTATAATAATTTAGAGAGTACTCCATGGTAGAAGCTTTGTAAGAGCTTGAAAATAAGGCAACTTCCTCTTTTTCAGGGGGAACAACTTGGCCTTGTATGTATGCATAGGTCATGTTACACATTCCATAAAGTTTTTGCAACTTGAAGGACCATTCATCTACTAAATCTAAAGCCCTAAGATCTAACATTGTAACAGGAAAGGAAATAATTGTATTAGATGATCACTTTGTACTTAGTTCAGCAGTGTCTGTTTCCATGGTGAGGGTGTCCTGCTGGGGCAGGGTCATAAGTGACCCTGAAGCTCTTCCTGTGGCCTAGCCCTGCCAGTGATAGGGTACTCACTATGTCACAAGGCAATCTGGCCTATTTGCAGAGAGCTCTAGTTGGTGGCAGACTCTTTTTTTTTTTTTTAAGATTTTATTTATTTATTTGACAGACAGAGATCACAAGTAGGCAGAGCAGAGAGAGAGGAGGAAGCAGGCTCCCTGCCAAGCAGAGAGCCCGATGCGGGGCTCGATCCCAGGACCCTGGGATCATGACCTGAGCCGAAGGCAGAGGCTTTAACCCACTGAGCCACCCAGGCGCCCCGCAGACTCTTATTCTTAACCTCGGATACCTGTTATGCTTTTTAGCATGAAGGAAGTCCACTTCTTTTCTCCACTGGAAGTCTCTTCACCTCTCTGAAAACCGCTTCTGTGCCTTCCCTTTTTCTGACTCCAGCATCCCAGTCCTTTCAGTGGCTTCTTGGGCAAAGTAGGCCCAAGCAGTCGGCATGTCAGGGCTACAGTCTGAGGCCATAGGTTGTTTGGGGCGAGGGTTTTGCCCTCTGTTAGGAGTGGGAGGAAGAAAGCACTGATCGGCATTTCTGGGGCCACGCAGGAAAACAGTAAGGGCTTAATGAGATTGCTCAACCCTTCCCTTTTCATGTTTGAACTTGTTCTGCATCAGTCTTCAACTCTGCCTTCACACTGAGGGAGAGGGCAAGCTCATGTAGAACAGGGGCCCACAGCTCTTGCAGCAAATAAACAGCTCAACACAACACAAATAACACAGCTCATAGATAGCTAAGTGCTCATTGAATTTGACACAGAGCTCTCACACTTCTGGTGGTAAGCCAGTAAAACATTACCACTAATATTTGACTTTTCTCAGCTCTTTGAACAGTACACGTTTGTGTTTTGTTGTGTTTCTCTCTGATTCACAGTCTGCAGAATTACTCAATTCCAAGCTGCCCTGGTGGCAGGAAACCTGTGGTGATGCTACCAAAGTGCCCAAGAAGATCACGAATATGACTGAGGAAATAAGGACCCCAAGTTCTGACCCCGTGTCCAGGACGCCCCAGCCCTCACTGATGATTGAGAGAAGCAGGGTGGTAGGGATGAGTTCTCTGAGAGATTTCAGTTGTGTATTTACTGCTAGGACTTGGGCCAAATTTGCATGAAGGATGAAGGCCTTTGGTGGTGGCAGTCACAGGTACTCCCCTCTTCTAGGTCCTCCCTTGTCTCACTCTGATCCCCTTACCTTCAGATTTGACATTAGCTGTGCAGTGCTCAGCACTGTGTAGTGCTGTGTTCATTCAGTCTATTATCTTTGTTTTAGAAGTGTTATTGTTACTGTTTTTAATTGTAATGATTCAACTTTGTAAGTTTATTCCCAGTGAAGGAGGCGTAGGTGTGTTAGGGAATAATTAGCAAAACTCTGGTGGCATTCATCACAATATAAGGCATTTCAGAAAAAAAATAGCCACTGAAGTATTCAAGGTAATGAAATCAGGCATTGCAGTTTGCCACTCCTTGAGCCTCAGCTTTATTACTTATAACAAACATGGAAATTTGGATTCTGTGGATAGTTTATACACATGGGTCCACCCTAACCTCTGAAATGAAAGCAAAGATGCTAAAGGCCAGTCGACAACCTACAGAATAGATCCGAAACTGCATAGAGAATAAGAGAAGGTGCTGTCAGTGGGCCAGAAACACTGAAGGAGTCTCAGAGAAAGGCAGGATCTGTGTGTGGAGAATCAAGAGAGAAGAAAATCTTGGCCTTGAGCGCGTGCAGGGCAAGACTGCAGCAGAGGGCAGAGTAGTAAGCTCAAAGCCAGTGGGTATAAGAGGAGGCGGAGAATGGCACATGGTGTTCCTGTATGTGGTCAGTTCTAGACGATTTGCATCCTCTAAGCTGGATGGACTTTGGCTAACCAGTAGGCAACAGGGGCTTTTGTCCACGGGCTGAAAATGTGTGTTTCCACAGAAGAGGCCAGACACCCTCCCGGCTGTGTCTTCCCTGTCCCCACCTCACTGTGGGTAGTCTGTGGCAATGAGGATAGGCAAAATACACACTAGGATAAATAGGCAGAAGAATAGGGAATGCTGTACAATACAGAGATGGACAGAAAACCAGGAATCTCTGAACAAGGGAGGAAAACCAGTATCATGAAAAGACACACTGAAAGAAAAAAATGAGAGTAACCAATATTGGAGGCAACAGTGGCAGTAGGGCAGAGGAGAAATCTTTAGAAAGAAATGAAAAAATACTACGTCCCCAGGGTAAACTCAATTAAGATTTTAGAAATTAAAAATGGATTATTATTCACAATTGAAATGTCTGGGATTTGCTTCAGCATATTCCAGGCACAGGGGAAGATAGGTGTAGCATATATGAAACAATACTGGCCATGAATTCTTTTTTTTTTTTTTTTAATTTGTCAGAGAGAGGGAGAGAGCAAGCGAGCACAGGCAGACAGAGTGGCAGGCAGAGGCAGAGGGAGAACCAGGCTCCCCGCCGAGCAAGGAGCCCGATGTGGGACTCGATCCCAGGACGCTGAGATCATGACCTGAGTCGAAGGCAGCTGCTTAACCAACTGAGCAACCCAGGCATCCCTGGCCATGAATTCTTAATTGTTGAAGCTGGGTGTTGGATACAGGGAGATTTATTGTGCTGTTCTTTCTCCTATATATGCTTGAAATTTTTCTAAAATAGCTTTTTAAATTTTTCCCTCCCCTTCCCCTCTTCCATAAAGAACATAAACAAGAAAACCCCCATGCCAGTGGATGGGCTCATTAACAGAATGGAACTGCTTGGGAAATTAATCCAAAGAGCTCTCCCAAAACACAAAACAAAAACGGAGAGAGGATGTAAACATAATGTTAGGTTGGAGATACCCAATTGCCTTCTCAAAATCCTCACCAGATATCTAATGGGGATCTCAAATTCAACTTGTCTAAAACCAGATGACTGATTTTCTCACTCTAAATGGTCTTCTCTAGTCTTCCACATCCAGAAGATGGCAGCTCCATCCTTTCAGTAGCTTGGGCACAAGTGTGAACTTCTCTCCTTCTCACTCCTCACTCCTTCCCTCCTCCCCGCCCATCCCAGCCAACCCCTGGACATGCCCTGTTGTTTGCACCTTGAAAGCATATCCAAGTCCAGCCACTTCTCAACCCTCCAGTGCCCTGACTATAGTCCCTGCAGAGATTACTGTAGTTGACTCTGCCTAGTCTTTAACACAGAAGCCACAGTGAGCCTGGACAAATGGAAAAAAAAGAAAACCTTGATAGACTGTGGTCAAGTTGGAGAAGGGGATAGAGAGAAAATTCTAAATACCTACAGAGAGGGGGGAAAATAGATAACTTACAAAGAAAAGAGAACTCCACTGGTACCAGATTTTTTGTTATCAAAACAAGATGTTAGAAATCAATGCACGCAAAATCTTTGAAATTTATTTTAAACATAGACTCCTAGGGCACCTGCGTGGCTCAGTTGGCTAAGTATTGGCCATCAGCTCAGGTCATGATCCCAGGGTCCAGGGTCCTGCTTCACAGGAGTCTGCTTCTCCCTCTGCCCCTCCTCCTACTCATTCTCTCAAGCTCTCAAATAAATAAAATCTTCTTTAAAAATAAATATAGAATCCTATAGCTAAGTAGCACCTAGGAGGGACCCTAAAATCCATAGAGACAGAAAGTAAATTAGTGGTTGCCAGGAGGTGGTAGGAAATGGGGGAGTAAATGCTTTTTTAAAAAATGACCAAAAATTAAAAAAAAGAACGTGACATTCATGAAATAATTCAGAATGGGGCATTGCCATCCAACCAAGAGAACTTTGAGAATAAAGTGGAATTTAAAGCATGTTAAAATAGCCCTGGGAATCTCTGTAATTCCATCACTGTGCTACACTAATACTAAACTAATGAGGAATTTTTCACAGATTGGGAAAGATTATGGCACTACTAAATATTCGCCAAAGGTGCCCCCAGCTCCTTCAGCCATAGTGTATACTAGTCCTTTGATTGTTATGTTTAATAACCCAGCAACACATGGACAGAATTCAGAAAGGATAAAAATTAATATCTTACCTGTTGAATTCTTTATTTCTTTAAAAATATGTTTTTAGGGGTGCGTGGGTGGCACAGGCAGTTGGGTATCTGACTCTTGGTTTTAGGTCGTGATCTTTGGCCTGGATAGTGATCTCAGTGTCCTGGGAACAAGCCTTCACTCATTCTCTGGGCTCAGCAGGAAGCTGGCTTGAGATTCTTTTTCCCTCTGCCTCTTCCCCTGTTTGCATCTCCCCCACAATAAAGAAAGTCTATAAAATTAGCTTGGTTAAAAAATTGAAAAAGCTTTTTAAATTTTAAAAAATATTTTGTGTAACTGTTACCCTGAGGTAAAGGTAAATAAACATATGTGGTACACACATTTAACATTGCCTTGTTGAAAAAACATTTTTTCCAAGATTTTATTTATTTGAGAGAGCACAAACAGGGAGGAGGGGGCAGAGGGAGAGGGAGCCTGATGTGGGGCTCAATCCCAGGATCATGACCTGAGCTGAAGGCAGAAGCTTAACTGACTGAGCCACCCAGACATCCCTGCCTTATTGAAGCTTATACTTCAAAATAAATAAAGGTCTGGGTTTATTATAAAACCATAAGACATTTTATAAGTGACACATTTCTTTGACAAATTCTAATTCCATGTACCAATGGATGTTTATAGGAAGGAAACTTACTATGGAAAGTTCACCTCAGCACCAGAAAATCAGGCCTGCCATGCCCCTAGGCCCTAACCCCAGCCCTAGGTTGGACTTTGAGGATTCTGTCCCCAGAGGCCTGGTAGCTGAGCTCTACACATTGGGGATATCTGAAAAATACCAGAGGACTCGCCTGGCACCCAGAAAGAAATCTTGACATTTGGAACTGCGGAAAGGATTCAGAGCAGGAGAAATCTGTGTGCCCACATGAGGCACCCCCAAGTTTATTGGCCCCCTGCACTTGATCTAGAAGCCAGCCACTCACCCTGACCCAAGCCCTCAACTCAGCCCTCAAGAAGTTGTTTGCCTCAGCTCTGGCTGATTTGGTCTGCCATGTCCCTAGGCTCTCACCCTAACCCTCGGTTGGATTTCAGGCTTCTGTCCCCAGAGGCCTGGCAGCCAAGTGCTACACATTGGGGATATCTAAAAAAATGCCATAGGACTCTGTCACCCAGAAGGAAACCCTGCCGTTTGGATCTCCGGAAAGGATTCAGAACAGGACAAATATGCATTCCCACTTGAATCCATCCCACATTCAGGGGTCCCTGGGCACAACAGGGAGCCAGACACTTCCCTGACCCATGCCCTAATTCAGCCCCCTGGAAAGTTTGCTTCAAGGTGTGCATATATATCTCTGCCATGCCTCTAGGCCCTAAACCTAAAAATAGGTTTAGCCTTGAGTCTTCTGTCCCCAGAGGCCTGGCTTTCAAGCCTTAGGGATTGTGGACACCTGAGCAATACAAGAGGACTCCTCCTGCCACCCAGAAGGAACTGCCATTTGGAACACCGGAAAGGATTCAGAGCAAGAGAAATCTGCATGCCTACCTCAGGCCATGCCCATATTTAGTGGACCTCTGGACACAAACCCAGAGCCAGCAGTCACCCTGACCCATGCCCTTAACTCATCCCTCAGAATACTCCCAAAAGCACCTTTAGATCAGCCCTTCTATACCTCTAAGCCCTAACCCTAACCCTTGGTTGGTTTCTGAGTAGTCCATCCCCAATGGCCGTGCCCCAAAGGGCAGGAGTTCAGGACACCTGGGCAATAGAGGACTCAGCTTGCCTCTTTGAAGGAAATTTTGGCTGTTGGAACTCTGGAAAAGATTCAGTGCTAGAGAAATCTTCATGGCCATCTGAGGCCACCACCCCACGTTCAGCGGCCCTCTGGACACAAAGCTGGAGTCTGACACCCTGACATTCTGTGTCAGCTCATCCCCCAGCAGAGAGAGAAACAGCCTGGAAAGTTCACACCTAACATGCCCCTAGGCCCTAATCTTAACCGTAGGCTGGGTTTTCAGGGTTCTATCCCCAGAGTGCTGGGATGTATGCCCCACATGTTGGGGAAACATGAACAATACCAGAGGACTGTGCCTGTCACTCAGAAGGAACCCGTGCCAGTTGGAAATCTGATAAGGATTCAGAGTAGGAGAAATCTGCATGTCCACCTGAGGCCACGCCCACATTTCATGCCTGGACACAGATCCGGATCCTGACACTCATCCTGACCCATGCCCTCATCTCAGCCCCCAGAAGCTCGCTGATGCACCTTCAGTTTGGTCCTGCCATGCTATAGGCCCTAACACTTACACTAGGTTGTGTTCTGAGAGGTCCATCCCCAAGGGTCTGCCTCTAATGCCCCAGGGAGTGTGGACAGGTGAGCAATACCTGAGGACTAAGGCTCCAACACAGAAGAAAACGCTGCCATTTGGAACACTGGAAAGGTTTCAGGGCAGGAGAAATCTGAAGGCAAAGTTGGGCCCATCCCAGCAATCCCTCACTTTCTTCAAACCCCCTGAACACAAACTCTGACCTGACCCTCACCTTATCCCTAAACGAACCCTAATCCTAAATCCTAAACAGTAACTGGAACTTCTAATCTCTAGTACCTAACCAGAAGAAGAGGCCTGGAAAATGGTAAAAGACATTGTAGACAGGCAGGTGGACACAGTTGAAATGGGCCTGTGGTCTTTTTTATTAGGTGGAA
Source organism: Mellivora capensis (assembly GCA_004024625.1). Classification (NCBI taxonomy): domain Eukaryota; kingdom Metazoa; phylum Chordata; class Mammalia; order Carnivora; family Mustelidae; genus Mellivora; species Mellivora capensis. The sequence goes on along the minus strand of PISX010013053.1, from coordinate 39,361 downwards.
CCTGTAATGATCTCCTCCTTTCAGGTAAAATGCACCGAATTAGCCTATGTGAAGTGGCAAACATGGTAAGAAACGACAGCTGGATAGTCTGAGTGTGGAGAGGAAGTGTATTTGTGCGGCTCTATTAAGTTAATGCAAATTTGAAATCACTGCAGAGTAACTGACTCTTCCAAACATCCACGTTAGCACGTCACAGAAGGAGAGAGGATGTCAGACTTTGGGATGGAGGCCAGGCCCTCCCAGATCCAGTTCACCCACCGTGGGTGAACTGCTCGCCCTTGGAGGAGACCACATGTTAGCAGGAGACTTGTGGGAGGATTAAATCAGGCACACACACCCAAACCCACCCCCGGTGTCTCTGGTGCAGTAGAAGCAGTGGGATTTGGAATTCCAGTTCTCCACAACACTCCACCACGAGCTGGTTAGAACTGTGCAAAAGCAGGAAGGGAAACCTCAGTAAAGTGGACTGGGGACGCCAGACAAGGAGGCTGGAAGGGGGCCCCTGGCACTCAGTGCCCATTGCAGACCCCACATTACAATCCCCACAGGAGAGACTCATCCATTCCAGGCCCCGCAGGGGAAGCGGGAGGGTTCATCTCCTACAAGAAATCACCATCCCTGCAGCTCAACCTGTGAGAATCCTCCATCACCCCGAACCCCTGCCTTTCTCCAGGGGACTTTCCTTCCAAGCAACCCTCCCAGCTTCTTCCTCCTCCTCCATGACATAATGGTCTTCTCCTTTGTTTCTTGCACTTGCCTGTGGTGTGACTGTAGCTTGCTCAGCCCAGATTGCCATTCTCTGCTCTTCCCCAATAAATCCATTTTACTGGTCAAATAACTGGCCGTTTGAGTTTAAGGTGAACAGAACTAATAAGCTCAAGAAACTTGCAAGGAACAGAATCTATATACACAAATCAATTGCATTTCTACATGCTCGGAAGGATCCACCAGAGAGAGGCTACAGAGAACAATCTCATTCACAACTGCATCCGAAGGAACAAGACACCTAGGAGTCCCCTGAACCAAGGAGGGGACTGATCTGTCCACTGACAGCCGTGACACACCGATGACAGACATGGAGGGAGACCCACGGAGACGGGAAGACACTCTGTGCTCAGGGAGGAACCAACACTGGGAAAATATCTACACTCTCCCCAAAGCTGTCTACAGAGTCTGCATTGTTGGTCCTGAACTTCCAGACACACCTGAAATAGGTGTGAACGCGGAAGGACCCTGCAGGGCCGAGGCAGGGGGAGCCGAGCACCGAGCCGGGTGGCCGCTCCCTGACTGCAGACTGAGGGGCCCCAGGAACCAAATCCATGTGCGCACAAACACACACGTGGGACCCGGAGCGCGCATTCAAGCCCAGAAAGGGGAGACCCACAGCCCCGCGCACAGCCCAGTGGGTGGCCACATCACCACACACAAAATGATGGAAACCCCAGTGTATACACAGCGCGCCATTCCTCCGTGGGGTCCTGAGAACACCCCACACCCCCCACACACCAGTTCCCGCTCCGGCGACTTCTCCTCACCTTCTCTTCCAGAGGCCGGTCCTGAAGGGGCTAGACTCCTTATCAGTGTGAATGCAGCGCCACATCTTTCACAGCGGGTCCTGTCAGTGTAGATGTGGACCCACATCCTCCCCAGCTTGTCCTGTTGGCGTGGGAGCGCCCCGCGTCCTCCAGAAGTTTCCACCGCAGATCCTGAGGAGGCCAGCTCCTGTCCCAGCGGCGGCTGCACAGGCCAGGCTCAGGGCAGGAGCTGGGGTCCTGCGCCCTCTGCAGGCAGGGGAGGGCAGTGCAGGACGAGGGGAGCTCACCCTTCAGTGGAAGCACCTGCTCCCTCCCAGGGTCCAGCTGAAGCCATTTCATTCTGGAAATTCAAGCTGCATGGAGCCCAATATTCCCCCAACTTCTCCAAAATTAGCTAAGGAACAATGAATTGGAAACAAAATGGAATGACAACAGTCCCTGCACCAAACAGTGGCAACAAACAAACATGACCCTGGCCCTGACGCGGACTCACACTCTGACCTCAGCTTGCTCTCAAGCTTGGCCCTGACCCCAAACCAAGACCCTAACCCTAGTCCCCAACCCAAACAGTGTTCACAAGAATCAAAAGGTAGAAACTGCAGATATCCATCAGTGGTGAATGCATATGCAAAGTGTGGTGAAAGGTTTAAATTTCGGTTCAGGTTCCAGTCAGAGTTCTGGATCAGCCTTTGGGTTTAGGGTCAAGTTGAGAACTTACAGTGAGGGGCAAGGGAACAGTTAGATTTAAGAGCTTTAGGTTTATGATTTAGGGTTTAAGACTCAGGGCTTCTGGGATAGAGTTCAAGGTCAAATGTGGGGTTTGGGTTCAGGGTTCATAACTCAGAGTTCTTGTTTAGGGTTTGGCTTTGTGGTTCAGGGCATGGATCCAGGACTCAGGTTCAGAGTCCAAGCTTCAGGTTCAATTTCAGGTTTGGGATTCAGTGTTCCAGTTTGGACTTTAAGGTCAGATTAGGTTGGAGCATTCAAGTTAGGGGTTAAGGTTAGGTTTAGGGATGACACATTTTCTTCAGTAGTCATCATGGACACAAAATCTGTATCTGAAGTTTCTAAATCTGAAATGTGTTTCATCTGGGCATCAGGAGCTTGTTTAGAATTTAAGATCTCAGTAACTCCCTATAGACAGCATTCTGATCCTAGGGTCTCCCAGTTACCCACAATTCACTTTTGTCTTGGCTCAAACAAACCCTTGTCCGAGAAGAGGAAGCTGCTGTTGAAGTTGGGATGACTTCACGATGGTAGAGGTGTGAAACCAAATATTGTGAAACTGTTCATGGAAAATGAAACAGGAGACAAATAACTGGTCAACTCCTGATTCTTCCACAATAACAAAGACCAAGTTTCCAATAGAATCTGGAATAGTGTTCCCTAGTAAGGCCTATGGTACTCTTTACCAGTACCAAAAGAGGGCCCCCTCCCCTGGCTTAAACTAAGAATCCCAGCAGGATACTTCTTACGTTGTATCAAAAATAAAATTTTACTATTGGCTGTTGCAGTGTACAATTTGTGGAAGCGCTGACAACATTTTCCTTTCTCAAATCCTCATCAACACAGGGGTAAAATGCAGGCAATGTTGTAATGCACTGCTCATTGGAATACCAAGTACAAGGAGGGCTATTAGAGGTAATAAAAAAATATCGAATATGAAACTAAGAAAAAGCACCCTTTATGGGCACATAATGAGGATCCCTAACCATAAGATCTAACCTCTCATCCTATGGAATTCACCCATAAAAATCATCAATAGCAGTAGCCTGCTGACCACTGTAACCACCTCACCATTGATCTCTAGGCTTGTAATACACACTCCAACCGCTAGAGACACACTTCTCAGCAGCAGAGCAGGACTTGCCCACTCCTGGTGGACCAACTCTTACAGTAAAGCCAAAAATCCCACTCCTTGGAAATCCCAGCCATTAAGACACAGTCACAGAAACCACACCCAGAACAATAAAGGACAGACATCTCATGAAGTGGTTGCTGCAGATCACCCCCACTCCCATGAACTAACTGTACAGTGGCCTCCAGAGCTTTCCTCTTCCCGGGATTGCACGGGGCACCACATTCTCACAATATTCCATCCTCAGAAGAAAACCGTGACTGTCCTCGTCAGTCCTGTGTGCAAACTCACAGTGAGCCCTGCAAAAGCCAGTCACCTTCTTGAGGGCACTTAGCCTCTCACACCTGTCCTAGCAGATGGACGGTGTTGCTCTCCCCGACTTCCGTACCAACTAGAGAACACTTGTCATACTCCATGCAAAAGGCATATTCTTTATCTGCAAAATGATGGACAGTATAATACCATGGAGTCCCCGCACCTTCCTGAAGCTAGATAAGTTGGAGCTACATCTTGACCATAGCTATTATCCCCAATTCCCTACACACACACACCTCCGTCCCTTGTGCTCTCCAACCAGCCATCCACTTTGCTCATTCTCAGCCATTGTCTCTGCAGAGCAGTACAGTAGTACCGAGGTGCTGAGACTGAGGTGCTACGTGCTAAGCAAGCACCTTGGACCCACTTACTATTAGAAATTAATATTTATTTTATTAACAGATGCATCCCAGAAGATCTTGCCACCATGGACATTAGAAAAGTCATTACAACAGAGGTCCTAACAACCTGTGTCAGTCTCCATGGCTCCACTCTCTAGCTCCAGGGATTGGCTCATCCATGGGCATGTGACCTGGTCCCAGCCAATGAGGTGGCAGGAATCTTGGGTCCCAGCCTGCAGAGCCAAGCATGGGGTGGACCACCCAGGCCAGGGGCTTTTCCATCATGACTGCAGAAGTGGCTTGGCCAGGACCATGCCAGTACCACAGAGGGTCCATGAAGCCAGGTGCTCCATAACATTGCTGATGGCTGAATTGGACTCGTCCTAAAACCCGCACATGCTAGATCCTCTGCTAACTCAGGAGAACCCTACATGTGCTCATGGTCTTGGCCTGAACAAAATTACCATCTGAGTGGTATATTACCCGCAAGATACACCCACCAGGCAATGGGGACATACTCAGCCAAACAATACCTACATGGAATTCAACCACAGACAACCTGTTGTGGGAAGCTCGAGGCCTCAGAGTAAGGCAGGGGAATTCCTGAAGCCTTAACTGTTGGCCAATCTCAGTATCATCTTTTTTTTCCTTTCAGGTGGAGGGGCCAGTGTCAGGCAGGATAGATCCCAGTGTACTCCCACTCTGGCACTAGAAAAGAAGAGCCCTCTCCCCCATCATCCCTCATGTTGCAGATCTGGGGTGTGGGAAACTAGCACCCATGAGCCAAATGGGACCTCCCCCTGTCTTCTGTCAATCAAGTGTGGCTGGAACATTAGTTATGGACAGTCTGTGGCTGCTTTCAAGCCACAGTGCAAGAGTGGAGTCCTGGTCAGAGAGACCACGTGGACTGCAACACCTAACAAGAAATCTTTACAGAAGACTTTACAGAAAAGTCTGTGCCAATCCCTGGTCTCAAAGATCCTAGGATCATGTCACTTCTTTGAGTAGAACATAGTGCCTTCTGGGTCAAATCTAGTTTCTTCACCCCCAGAGGCAAGAACTTCCAAAGTCAGAACTCCATCTCCATCCTCCTCTATTGACACCATGAATGGCACGTCTACGTGTCTGCAGCCCAATGTGAATTCACTGTCGTTTACAGGGTAGTGAAGCTCAGAGACGGAGGTGTAAGTGTGAACTTGTGAGTGTGAGCATGTGTTTCCTCTTTGTTAGCCACAGTGTGCAAGGAGAATGCAGTACAGTAGTATGCTTTCTGTCCCACAGGAAAGGCCACACAATGTGGTTCTGTAATGATCTCAGAAGGAAGCCACCTTCATAGAACAAACTTCATCAGGAAGGACTCCCAAGTCCCTTGTCCTGGACACTAGGTTCCACCGAGGCTGGGGTACACAGAGGGACAGAGACTCCCCTGCCCATCAGAGTTTTGAAGGATGCCTGCTTGTCCAGGACAAAAGATCCCCAAACCACTCATCCACCTGTCATCCAGCCAGGCATCTGTGAGAGAGATCTACTCCAAGCAGAAAGGATGGATCGAGAGACAACAAATGACAGCCTTGTGTGACAAGTGCCATGCCAGGGGACACTCAGGAGGACTGGGGATATGCAGAGTTGCCCAGACCGGGAGGCAGAGGGACCAGGGGTGCTCCAGGAGGATGTCACAGCTCTGCCTTTCTGTGGCTACATGTGTCAGTGTGACCAGGCATTGGCCAGACTGTAAATGACAGGGTGGGTGAGGGGCAGTGTCCCTAAACTCTCTTCCAAAAGGCAAAAGTTCAGTAACGAGATTTCTTTCAGTACAATTTTATTTCACATGTATCTATGAGTCCCTAAAGCTGATGGTTTAGAACACGAAGTATGTAGTTTGCCATTGCTTTCAAGCCTGAGGTGCTGGGGCCAGAGCACACTTGATATTTCTTTTTGTTGCTTTCAGAGTATAATGACTTTTCCCACCTTCATCTCCGACCCAACAACAGGGAACAAAGGCAACACAGATCTATGCTCTGAAATGTCAACAGAAATCTGAAAACCCAAGTTCTCACAGGAGCTAAAGGTTCAGGACCAGGATGATAGAAAGGGGAGGCAGATAGCAAGGAACCAAAAGAACATGTCAGGTGCCTGTGAGCTGGCCCACTTCTCTACCTGTCGGAAGCAAGCCGTGCCTGACCGGAGGGAGTCCCACCTGCACCTGGTCCGTCTGTTTGCTGCCCTTGAGCAGAGCAGAGGATGTGCTGAGCTGGGCGTGGGTGTCGGGGGGAGGTGGGCAGCTGGCCACAGATGCTACCTGCCAAGTACCTGTAGGACCAGCTCCTGGTACTCAGCTAAGATGAAACAATAGTTATGTTTAGTTACCTATTTCCCAGGATAGGTAATGTGCTCAATGCTTTGGTGACTATATCCTCTCCCATTTTATTTTTTAAAAACACTTTAGGCAGGTAAGATGGACGTACAAAAAGCTGTTCACAGTTAATGTATGCAACTTGACCCTGACCCTAACCCTAATATCTAGTTAAGGTATACTCGATTTAGAATATCGCTCATAAAGTAGAGGATGATTTTTAGGAGCTATGGAATTCAGGGACCAACCTTCTGTCTTATTCTCCCTTGAATCTGCTAAGTTGAAACACATTCGGCAACGTGCTATCTGGAGAGTGGCCACATGGGGGCAACAGTGAGTAAACACTGGCGCAAACCCCATTATAAAGCCAATTCTTCCTTAATCCTGTCAAACCTTGTTCATTCAATGTTTACAGATCATTTCACAGATTATGAAAAGTGTGAATTTGTTGAATTTTTTAAAAACAAAAGTCACTCTTTCAACCTGTTAAAATAGATGTTTTCAAAAATCTCAGAGTTGGTGAGCAGATGAAGGCCCAGGGGCCTGGGAAAAGGCTATTACTATCGACTCTATTCAGGTCTACTTAGGAAACAAGGGTGACTTCTATTCCACATCTTTTCAGGAAGAATTTGTGTCAACTAACAACCCTGAATCCACACAAAATAGTGCAGCTCAGAGGAAAACGACAGGAGAATCAACAGCTTCCAGAAGCAGAGAAGGAGTCATACCCAGGAACCGAGAAGACAGACCATGGAGGCTCTGCTCAGGCCAATTTGCAGTCTGTAGATCCTCTGGAGCTAGAATGCCCCCAATGCTCCTGGGGGTCGTGGGCTAGGCAGAGAGCACACCCTGATGCTGCCCTGTTGGAACCCATGACAAGCCTCCTGGTCTCTTCCTCCATGAGACACCCCCTCCTCCCTGACGACTCCAGCCTGCTTCTTGGAACTCCCATTCCCCTTTCTGACCCCAATCACTCACTTTTCCCATCACTGCCATCGTATAGAGTACATTTAACTACCTACTTTTCTGTCGTTTAAATGTTTTTTTGTCATGTTTGCTGTGAAATGATACTTTGTATAATCTACCCTGATGTAGAATTATGTTGCATTACATGACTTCACTGTGGACTCCCAGTGCCTTCACAGTGTCACGGGGCTAGTGTCCTCTGCAAGGTCCTCACTAAGTCAGCTCAGTGGTTGCAGTGAAGGCCCGAGCCAGGCACTGCTATTTGTGTGCAAGTAAACAGCACAGCCAAAACTTTGGTTTGGGTTTAGAATTGCTCATGGCCCCTCAGCCACATCAGATGGCCTGGGCCACACCCTGAAGACACTTGCTAGTCCAGTGTTGCCCTGGAGAATTTCCATGGAACAGCCATTGTGTCCAATGGGGGAACTCCACAGGAACAGGCAGGATGGGAGTCAGAACTCCTGAGATAGAATCCATCTTGGAGACTGCCCAGAATTTCCTAGGAGTTCATTCCATAGTCTTGAATGAATCAATTAATCTAAAAACATTTCCTAATTGGGCGCCTGGGTGCCTCAGTGGGTTAAAGCCTCTGCCTTCGGCTCAGGTCATGATCCCAGGGTCCTGGGATCAAGCCCCGCATCGGGCTCTCTGCTCAGGAGGGAGTCTGCTTCCCCCACTCTCTCTCTGCCTGCCTCTCTGCCTACTTCTGATCTCTGTCTGTCAAATAAATAAATAAAATCTTTTAAAAAATTCCTAATTTTAGAAATGATGAGCCTAATGCTCTGAGAAAGTGACTCTCCTAAGTCATGTTGGAAATCAGCAAAAGAGCCAGACTGAGATGAGAGATGGCCTCCAGCAGGATCCCCCGGAGTGGCTTTAGCTACAGCTGCAGTCACCCATTTATCTTTCCTAAACTCCTGGACTTTCATGGGACTCTTCATGGGACATATTCTGGGAACAAAGGTCATGTCAGTGCCACAGAAACCTCTGACACTGGTTATAATGAGAGTGTCAATGGAGAGATATCTATGGAGTCAGTCCTAAGCCATAGGCCATCTCAGAGTTTATCTGCAAAGACATGGTTGGTGGGAAATCCACATGCTGACAGAGGGTAGAGGAAGATGGGAAAAGCTAGGGAAAGAGGGGGTGCTCACGTCACATCTGGCCCCAGATGACATGGTGGTGTCCAGCAGGACAAGCCCCCCAAGTGCCCCCCAGCACCTTCACAGAACTCACCCCTAAGGTTTGAAGCTGAGCTTCATACATGGGTCCAGAGCACTCCAGCTAGCTCAGGGAAGCACGACACAGGATGTAATAAAGCCACAGCCTTGCTAGATGTATATTCATGGAGCAGTAGATTTCTCCAAATATATTCTGAAATGGTAAAAAAAATTCACTGATAAAACATGGATATTTTTGATTAAACAGAAAGTCATACTTATTCAATTAATAAATATTTATGGAGTTTCTACTTAGTTCAAATGTATAGCTCTAGCCCCACCTGGGAGCTTGCAAAGAGCATGGGATGTATTCAATGGATCAATGATAGGAAGGAATGCAGGCTAAGGGCTAAGAGAACCATCCTATTCAGAGAGGCCCATTAAGGAAGCCCACTGAGAAGATACTTTTCAGTCAAGACCAGAAAGAGCCAGAGAATCCATCTGGGAGAAGAGTGAGAAAGCAACTCGATTTTTAATTATTTTGACCATAAAACGTAAATGTCAAGAATGTCTTAAGTGTTGCTTTGGAACATTTGGTTCTTCTCTGTAACTATTTGGGTTACATGCTAACTTTTACTCACTGTAAAATACTCTAAGAAAATGTCTTATTTAAGTATGGACATCTTATATTAAAAGGCAAATAAATTAGCACTAAACCTATCCCTACCTCTACCCCCTAGCCCTAACCCATGACCCTAAACCTGACTCCAACCCTGACCCTAGGTTGGGCTCAGAGGGGTCTGTCCCCAGAGGCCTGGTGCCAAAGTCTGAGGGACTGGGGACACCTGAGAAATCCCAGAGGACTCCGCCTGCCACCCAGAAGGAACCCATGCCATTTGGAACTCCAGAAACGGTACAGAGCAGGAGAAACTTGAATGCCCACCTGAGGCCACCCCCACATTCATTGGCCCGCTGGACACAATCCTGGAGCCCGACGCTCACCCTGACCCTCAGCCCAGACCTCTAGGAGTCTTGCACACAGCTGGCAGATTAAACCTGCCATGATCCTAGACCCTAACCCTAACCCTAGGTTGGCTTTTTAAAGGACCACACCCAGAGACCTGGCTCCAAATCCCCAGGGAATGGGGACACCTGAGTGAAGCAGAGGGTTCATCCTACAACAAAGTCAGAAATCATGCCTTTTGGAACTCCAGAAGGGATTTAGAGCAGGAGAAATCTGAACCAAATCTTGAACCAATCCCTGCTTATTTATACTTTCATACCAGACTGAATGCAAAGCCTGAGCCTGATACTCTCCTTAACTCTAGCCTTCAATTCAGATGTCCTAGAGGTCTCCATACCTAAGCAGATCACACCTTCCATGCTCCTGGGACTACCCCTATCCTAGCTTAAGACATAGGTGAAAACATGAATACACCTTTCTACCAAAAGGACATACAAGCAACCAAGAGACACATGAAAAAGTGCTCCACACCACTAGGCATCAGGGAAATACAAATAAAACCACAATGAAATACCACCTTACAACAGCTGGCATGGCTAAAATTATCAAGGCAGGGAACAACAAATGTTGGCAAGGATGTGGTCAAAGGGAATATTCTTACACAGCTGGTGGGAATGCAGGCTCGTACAGCCACTCTGCCAAATGTTATCCAGTTTCTTCAAGAACTTAAAAATAGAGCTACCTATGACCCAGGAATTGCACTACTAGGTATTTACCCCAAAGGTACAGACTGAGTGAAAAGTAGTGGCATCTCCCCCAGCCCAATGTTCATTGCAGCAATATCCATTCTAGCCAAACTATGGAAAGAGCCCAGATGTCCATGGACAGAAGAATGGATAAAAGAAGATGTGGTTCATATTTACAACGGAATATTATTCAGCCATCAGAGAGGATGAAGACTAACCATCACGTCCACCTGGATGGAACTGAAGGGTATTATGCTGGGTGAAATAAGTCTGTCAGAGAGAGACAATTGACACATGGGTTCACTCATATGTGAAATGGAAGAAACACCACAGAGGATTACAGGGGAAGGGAGGGAAAACTGAATGGAAAGTCATCAGAGAGGGAGAAAAAACACAAGAGACTCTTCATTACAGAAACAAACTGAGGGTTGCTGGAGGAGAGATGGATGGGGGATGGAGTAGCTGGGTGGTGGGCATTAAGGAGGGCACGTGATGTAATGAGCACTGGGTGTTATACACACCTGATCTATTATTGAATACTATGCCTGAAACTAATGATGTACTATTAGTTGGCTCATTGAATTTAGGTTAAACAAAAAGAACTCAAGCAAACACTCCTAAAAATTTGTATGGAACCACCAAAGATACTGAATAGCCCACGCAATGTTGAGAAGAAAAACAAAGATGGAGGAGTTACAATTCCAGATTTCAAATTATACTACAAAGATGTTGTCATCCTGGGGCACCTGGGTGGCTCAGTGGGTTAAGCCTCTGCCTTCGGCTCAAGTCATGATCTCAGGGTCCTGGGATCAAGCCCCGCATCAAGCTCTCTGCTCAGCAGGGAGCCTGCTTCTCCCCTCTCTCTGCCTGCCTCTCTGCCTACTTGTGATCTCTGTCTGTCAAATAAATAAATAAAATCTTTTAAAAATAAATAATAATTTAAGAAATTCTCTATTAAAAAAAGAGAGATGTAGTCATCTCTTTTTGTGCCAGTATGGTCCTGGCACAAAAATACACACAGCGACCAAGGGAACAGGATAGGAGCTCAGATATAAACCCACAATTGTGTGGCCAATTAATCTTTTGCAAAGCAGGCAAGAATATCGAAAAGGAAAAGGAGAGTCTCTACAACAAATGGAGCTGGGGAAACTGGACAGCTATGCACAGAAGAATGCAATTACTCTGCTTATACCAGACACATAAATGCAAACCAGTTTCAAGACCTCAATGGAAGACTTGAAACCATAAAAATCCTACAAGAGGTCACAGACAGTACCTTCTTGACATGGACCAAAGCAACATTTTTCTAGACTGTCTCCTGAGGCAAAGGAAATAAAAGCAAAAATAAACTACTGGAACTACATCAAAATAAAAAGTTTCCACACAGCAGAAAACTATGAAGAAATAATAATAATAAGACAACCACTGAAAAGAAGATACTTGCAAATATCCTATGCAGTAAAGGGATAGTGTCCAAAATATGTGGAATGGATACAACTCAACACCCCAAAAAACAAATAATCAAGTTAAAAAATAGTCAGAAGACATGAACAGACATTTCTTCAAAGAAGAAATACAGATGGCCAACGGTCCCATGAAAAGATGTTCACCATCACCCAAGCTCAGAAAAATGCAAATCAGAAGTATAATGAGATATTACCACATACTGTCAGAATGGCTCCCATCAACAGCACAAGGAACAACAGGTGCTGGGAGGATGTAGAAAAAGGGGACCCTCGTGCACTGTTGGTGGAAAAGCAACCTGCTGCAGCCACTCTGGAAAACAGTATGGAGGGTTCTCCAGACGTTACAAATAGAGCTACCCTAGGATCCAGCAACTACACTACTGGGTGTTTACCCAAAGCATATGAAAACAATAACTCAAAAGGGTACATGCACCCCTGTGTTTCTTGCAGCATTATTTACAAGATTACAATATGGGAAGAACCCAAGTGTCTGTTGATAAAGTGATAAATGAGATGAGAGATGTGTACACACACACACACACACACACACACACACACAGTGGAATACTATTCAGCCATAAAAAGAATGAAATCTTGCCATTTGCAGCCATACGGATGGATCTAGAGAGGATTATCCTAAGTGAAATCAGTCAGTCAGAGAAAGACAATCCCATATGATGTCACTCTTATGTAGAATTGAAGAAGCAAACATACATAAATAAAGGAGAAAAAAGAGACAAACCAAAATACAGATTCTTAACAATAGAGAACAAACTGATGGTTACCAAAGTGGAGGTGGCTGGAGGGAGGAGTGAAACAGATGAAGGGGACTCAGAGTACACTTTTCTTTTTATTTTTTTTAAAGATTTTATTTATTTATTTGACAGACAGAGATCACAAGTAGGCAGAGAGGCAGGCAGAGAGAGAGGAGGAAGCAGGCTCTGCATGGAGCAGAGAGCCCAATGCGGGGCTCGATTCCAGGACCCCAGGACCACGACCCGAGCCAAAGGCAGAGGCTTCAACCCACTGAGCCACCCAGATGCCCCGAGAGTACACTTTTCTTGATGAGCACTGAATGATATAGAGAATTACTGACTCACACTATTGTACACCTGAAACTAATATAACACTGCACGTTAACTCGACTGGAATTAAAATAAACAATAAAAAATATTTTTCTTTGAAAAGTTTTCTTTGAAAATTGAAAAATTTATTTGAAAGAGCTTTGGCACACAACGTTCATATGCCCCCTGCTTGGGAGTATTTCTTCGACGATATATATTCACTCTATGCCTTGAATTCAAATTTCACTGAATTCTTCTATTTTCCCTGTTAATCCTAGCCCCCAGGAGCCATGGTCCCTCTCCATCCAGGATCAGCACCTGTGCTTTCAAGATAGTGTAAGTAGAGAGAGAAGCCACGTCATAATCCAGAAAGCTATTATTGTGTCTGTTTTAGTATGAGATGCTCACAGAGTGTGGGACAGGTTTCAGAGAAGGTTTGTTCTCTACCCTGGATCACTAATTCAGTGGTTATTACTTGGATCCTTTTGGCTACTAGATTTCCTGTGGAGGAGCTTGCTTCCAAGTACATCTGTGGAAGACACAAAGGTGGGTGGGTTCAGTGTGGGATAGGAAGAGGGTCAAGTACAGACAAGGGTATGATCCCTCCCCTGATCCAGGAGCTGCCATGGGTCCAGGAATGGGAGACAGAAGCAATTGGAAACCACTGAAACTCCACCTGAATGCAGGAGGCACAGGTCAAGGGATCTCGAGATGTGGGGGCATGGAGGCTGCTCTGAGCTTTTTCTGGGAGGGAGGGGGGAAGGAAAAAGAAAGAGAAACTGCCTGCACTTGGCCCATGCCAGCTGCCCACCGCTTCCGGCACACATCAGTCCACACAGCTGACACAGCCTGGGCTCAGGATGGGCTGGCTCAGGTCCCTCAACACTCAGTGGGGCAGCTGGCTCCAGGGCTCAGGGACATGCTGAGGGAGGTGGCAGGGAAGGCTGCCCCTCCGAGGTCATCCCCTCTCTGAGAAGACAGCCCTGCAGGACCACCGAAACCCACTGAGAGTTTCAAAAGCCATGCCACGGACGAACTAAGGCATGGAGAAAGAGAAAACAATATTGTTTTTTAAGGTCAGAGCTGTCAGCTCAGGAAGTGGGGACAGCTTCCCTGAGGAGGACTGAGGGGAGGGCAGGCCAGGCTGAAAAGGAAGATGTGGCTCTCCTGATTGGGGACCTGCAGCCTCCTTCCAGGGCAGCACATCAGCCTCACCTCACAGGGATCAATGGAAGTGTTCCATCAGGGGACTGACAGTGCTGCCTCTTGAGAAGGCTACCCTGGCATTGGGTTGCACAAGGCAGAGGATAAGGGCCAGATGAGGGAGGGCAATACCCCAGGGGGCCACCGGGCAAGAGGCCCATCCATGAAGATGATGAAAAGTAGGAGGCGGCAGTGTGGGAGTCCCTGGCATGAACGTGCCTTGGGCACAGTGCCCACAGCTACAATGACTGGGCACCTTCTGTGCCAGGCACGGTTCACTTCAGTGGGCTCCAGACAAGTTCTGAACACAACCCTAGGGAGTATGCACCACCACCGCCCTCCTCTCCCCATGCTGCTGCTAGGAATCACAGTCACCAAATCCAGATCAGTTTTTGTGGAAACCCAGCAGTGGCTCCCACCACACACTGCCCCTCTGGTGGCGGTCCAGTGTGATGCTTGTGCCTGGCCAGAGACGACTGTCTACCTGTCTCTACACAACTCAACAGACAGGAGGGTTTCCCTGAGTTCCACAGGTTCTGGAGACAGATCCACAGCCCCCCCCAACCCCAATCCACCACCAACACCCAGTGGGACAATTGAGACCTCGGCTATTGTCATGAGACTCACCATGCCCCATTTCTGTCACTTCCTACAGAAAGTTGGGTTCTGATACTCCAATTTACCATACATCCTGGTTGCTGACCATGAACCCACATGGCACCTTTCTGTTAGAGAAGGCCACCCTGCTCCTCCTACAAAATGTTTCTAAGGAAGTACAAGTGCATCAGGACTACAGTGTGAATGGTGGTACACAGCCTGCATGGTAGGAGTCAGTAATTCTAACAAGGATTGATCACCCCCTCCTCCCACCCAATCTCACAAAACCTTCCTCTGTCCCCGTGGAAGTCATGGTCTGCCCTCAGAAAATACCCCAAGAAACTAAACTTTAAACTGAATGCTCCCTTCATGCTCTGGTTCAAATCTTGTCCAACCACAATAATATGAAAGTAGAAATCAGTCACAAGAAGAATATGGGACAGTCGAAAATATGTGGAAATTTAACAACATGCTAGCAAACAACCAACAGTCAAAGAAGAAATCAAAAAGAAAATTTAAAAGTACCTTGAGACAAATGAAAAACAGAACATATTAAAAGTTATGGGATGTAGCAAAAGTAGCTCTAGGGGGTAAGTTCATAGAAATTCAAGTCCTCATCAATCCACCCGAAAGCTCTCCAATAACCAACGTAATTTTACATGGGAAAGAAGTGAAAAAAAAGCCACAAATCAGTAGATTTAAGGAAATAACAAAATGGAATGTGGAAATAAATCCAATGGTGACTAAAAAGACAAAAGATCAGTGAAAATACCACCTGACTTTTTTGGAAAGATACACAAAACTGACAAACTTTTAGCTAGACTCAACAAGAAAGAGAGAGGGCTCGAATACAATCAGGAAAGAAGGATAATTGATTCCTTTCTCACATCAGAATCCTAGAGGAGAACACAGGCAACAACATCTTTGACCTTGGGCACTGCAACTTCTTGCAAGACATGTCTCTAAAAGCCATGGAAACAAAAGCAAAAGTGAACTATTGGGACTCCATCAAGGTTAAAAACTTCTGCACAGCAAAGGAATCAATTAACAAAACTAAAAGGCGACCTACAGAATGGGAGAAGATATTTGCCAATGGCATTACAGATAAAGGTCTGGTATCCAAGATCTACAAAGAACTCCTCAAACTCAACACCCAAGAAATAAAGAATCCACACAAGAAATAGGCAGAAGACAGGAAGAGACACTTCTCCAAAGAAGACACACAAATGGCCCACAGACCATGAAAAAATGCCCTGCATCACTTGTCATCAGTGAATTCAAAACTATAATGAGATACGACCTTCCAGCAGTTAGAATGGCTAAAATTAACAAGACAGGAAACAACAAGTGTTGATGAGGATGTGGAGAAGGGGTAACCCTCTTACACTGTTGGTGGGAATGCAAGCTAGTGCAGTCAGCTTGGAAAACAGCATGGAGGTTCCTCAAAAAGTTAAAAATGGAGCTGCCCTATGACCCAGAAATTGCACTCCTGGGTATTTACCCCAAAGATACAGATGCAGTGAAAAGAAGGTGCATATGCTGCCCAATGTTCACAGCAGCAATGTCCACAAGAGCCAAACTGTGGAAGGAGCTGAGATGTCCTTCAACAGAGGAATGGATAAAGAATATGTGGTACATACATACCATAGAATATTACTCAGCCATCAGAAGGGATGAATGCCCACCATTTGCATCAACATGGATGGAACTGGAGGGGTTATGCTAAATGAAATAAGTCAAGCAGAGAATGACAATAATGGTATGGTTTTGTGCATATATAGAATGTAAGGAATAGTACGGAGGACCACAGGGGAAGGGAGGGAAAACTGAATGGGAAGAAACCAGAGAGGGAGACAAACCATGAGAGACTCTTAATCATAGGAAACAAACTGGAGCAGAGGTAGGTTGGATGGCAGGGTAGTTGGATGATGGATATTAAGGAGGGGACATGTGGTGATGAGCCCTGGGTATTATATGCAATGAATGAATCACTGACCATTATAAAAAACTATACCTTGGCCAACTGAATTTAAATTTAAAATTGTGAAAAGCTTAAAAAAAAGAATTAAACATGAGCTTTTACAATGAATATCACAAAAACACAAAAGATCACGAGAGACTACTATGAGCAACTAGAGGCCAACACCTTGGACAACTAGAAGAAATGGGTAAGTTCCTAACAACGACCTAGGATGAACCATGAAGGGGAAAAAAAAAACATGAATGGACAATCACTAGTAAAAATATTGGTTTGTTATCAAATCCTCCCAACAAACAAATGCCCAAGACCAAACAGTTTCAGTGAGGAGTTCAACCAGACAGTAAAAGAAGAATTAATACCAACCCTTCTCAAACTGTTTTTTTTTTTAAAGGAGAGAAGGGCATATGTCCAAACTCATTTTATAAAGGCAGCATTACCCTGCTACCAAAACAAGACAAGGATGCTACAAGAAAAGGAAAGGTCAATATCCCTCATGAACAGAAATGCAAAATTCCTCAACAAATTATCAGCAAGATGAATTCAACAATCCATCAGGAGAATCACACAACATGATCCAGTGGGATTTATTCCAGGGATGCAAGGATGAATCCACATCTGCACACCCACCAATGTGATGAACCACCTTAACAAAATAAAAGATAAAAATCCTAGGATTCTTACAACAGATGCAGAAAGAACACTTGATAAGGTTCAATATGCATTTTATGATAAAGACTCTAAACCATCTGGGGATTGAGGGAACTTACCTCAATCAAACATTATGAAAAGCCCACAGATGACATTATACTCAAAGGTGAAATGCTGAAAACTTTCCACTACCAGCAAGAACAAGATAAAGATGTCCACTCTTACCACTTTGGTGTGATTATCTGTTTTTTGAAAGTTGAGTTTGAGGAGTTCTTTATAGATCTTGGATATCAGCCTTTTCTCTGTAGTGTCATTCGCAAATATCTCCCCCCATTCTCCTATGGGTTGCCTCTTTATTTTGTTGACTGTTTCCTTTGCTGTGCAGAAGCTTTTGATCTTGATGAAGTCCCAAAAGTTCATTTTCACTTTTGTTTCCTTTGCCTTTGGAGACGTGTCTTGAAAGAAGTTGCTGTGGCCGATGTCGAAGAGATTACTGCCTATGCTCTCCTCGAGGATTTTGATAGATTCCTGCCCCATGTTGAGGTCTTCTATCCATTTCAAGTTTATCTTTGTGTTGGTGTAAGAGAATGGTCAAGTTTCACTCATCTACACATAGCTGTCCAATTTTCCCAGCACCATTTATTGAGGAGACTGTCTTTTTTCCATTGGATATTTTTTCCTGCTTTGTTGAAGATTATTTGACCATAGAGTTGTGGGTTCATATCTGGACTCTCCACTCTGTTCCACTGGTCTATGTGTCTGTTTCTGTGCCAGTACCATGCCATCTTAGTGATCACAGATTTGTTGTAAATCTTTAAATCAGGCAACATGATGCCCCCAGTTTTGTTTTTCTTTTTCAGCATTTCCTTAGCAATTTGGGGTCCTTTCTGTTTCCATACAAATTTTAGGATTGTTTGTTGCAGCACTTTGAAAAATGCTAGTGGAATTTTGATTGGGATGGTATTGAAAGTATAGATTGCTCTGAGCAGTATAGACATTTTAACAATGTTTATTCTTCAGATCCATGAGCATGGAATGCTTTTCCATCTTTTTGTGTCTTCTTCAATTTTTTTCATGAGTGTTCTGTAGTTCCTTGAGTACTTCTCCTTTACCTCTTTGGCTAGGTTTATTCCCAGGTATCTTATGGTTCTTGGTGTCATAGTAAATGGAATCAATTTTCTAATTTCCCTTTCTATATTTTCATTGTTAGTGTACAAGAAAGCAACTGATTTCTGTGTATTGATTTTGTATCCTGCCACATCGCTGAATTGCTGTATGAGTTCTAGTAGTTTGGAGGTAGAGTCTTTGGGTTTTCCATATAAAGTATCAGGTCATCTGCAAAGAGAGAGAGTTTGACTTCTTTGATAATTTGAATACCTTTTATTTCTTTTTGTTTTCTGATTGAATCCATATTTCTAATAGATGACTCACAAGATGATTTTTAGACCTTAAGGAAAGTCAAGAATCTGCTATTGTGTCATATTTCACTCAGAATACATGCTATTGGACTGGTAAGGAAAATACAATAGCTCTGTCATCACTAAGGGTATGGAGCTTACCATTTCCATACAGCCATATTGTCCCCCTTAGCTCAGGGCCACCAGAAAGGGCAGCTGTGGGGGGACCACAGATTAAGGCTGCCAGGTGTGGCTGGAGCAAGCAGAACTCTGACTTAAGGTTCAATTCCTGTCTAGCTAATTATAGTGCTCTTCACAGATAGAGTGCCATTGTCTGTGAGCTCTGATGTAGGAAAGATTGAGAATTTCCCTTGTGATTTCCTCTCTGACCCTTAGGATATGCATCAAAGTTACATTTTATTTTCAAACACTGAGGGACTTCCTTTCTTTTTCTTTTCATTATGACTATGGCTCAATTCCCCTGTGGTCTAAGAATATAATCTAGTTAACTTCAGGCTTTTTAAGTGTGTAGACTTGATTGATGGTTCAGCATTTCATCTACTTGGGTAAATATCCTAGGACCATTTGAACATAATGTACTCTGGGGGCGCCTGGGTGGCTCAGTGGGTTAAAGCCTCTGCTTTCGGCTCAGGTCATGATCCCAGGGTCCTGGGATCGAGCCCCACATCGGGCTCTCTGCTCCGTGGAGAGTCTGCTTCCTCCTCTCTCTCCCTGCCTGCCTCTCTGCCTACTTGTGATCTCTGTCTGTCAAATAAATAAATAAAATATTTTTTTTAAAAAGAAAATAATGTACTCTGTACTTAATATGTAATGTTAATATGTACTTAATATGTAATGTTCCATATATGTCAATTAGGTCACATTTTACCATTACCATTACCATTACCATTTTACCATTGTTACCAGTGTTTCATCTGCTTTTTCTATCAGATACTGAGAAAGGTATATTAAAATCTTCAAACAAGTCTACTCTAGTCAACATTGCATTGCAGAATCTACCAAGTATTATAAGGCAAGAGAAACAAAAAGAATAAGAATTGAGGAGATAATAGTGACTATTCACAGAAAATATGAGGGTGTATATAGAAAATTCAAAATTGTCTACAAATACACTATTGGAATTCAAAATGGAAAACTTGTAAATCTTAGAACCAAGAAAGCAATCCAGAAAACAGCCAGGGGGAGTGATGTCTTACATACAGAGGGAGGAACATCAGAATAACATCAGACCTGTCCACAGACATCTGGCAAGCCAGAAAAGGCTGGCAAGACATATTCAGGATACTAAGTGAGAAGAACATGCAGCTAAGGATACTTTACCCAGCAAGATTGTCATTTAGAATGGATGGAGAGACAAGGACCTTCCAGGACCAGCAGAAACTGAAAGAATATGTAACCAGGAGGCTGGCCCTGCAAGAAATACTAAGGGGGGATTCTGTAAAAGAAGAAAGACACCCCCCAGGGTAATATAGACAAGATATTTACAGAGACAATCTATTGGAACAACTTCACAGGCAATATGATGACACTAAAGTCATACCTTCCAATAGTACCTCTCAACATGAATGGCCTGAATGCTCCCATGAAATGGCACAGGGTTACAGATTGGATGAATTAAAAAGACAGGACTCATCCATACACTGTCTACAGGAGACTCATTTTGAACCTAAAGATACATCCAGACTGAAAGTGAGGGGATGGAGAACAATTTTTCATGCCAATACACCTCAAAAGAAATCTGGTATAGCAATTCTTCTATCAGACAAATTAGATTTTAAACTAAAGAAGCAGAGGGACACTATATCATACTTAAAGGGTATATCCAATAAGAAGACCTAACAATTGTATATATCTATGCTCCCAACATGGGAGCAGTCAAATACATAAGCCAAGTGTTAACCAAAATAATCATATTGATAATAGACATTAACAGTATGAAACCTCAACATTCCACTCTCAGCAACAGGCAGATCATCTAAGCAGAAGGTGAGAGCTTTGAATGACACGTTGAAACAGATGGATTTCATAGATATACACAGACCATTCCACCCTAAAAAACAGAATACTCTTTCTTCTCAAAAAAACACAGAACTTTCTCCAGAATAGACCACAGACTGGATCACAAAGCAGGTCTCAACTGATACCAAATAACTGAGATTATTTTCTGCATATTTTCAGATCACAGTGATTTGAAACTGGAACTTAATCACAAGAAAATTTTTGGAAGAAATTCAAACACTTGGAAGCTAAAGACCATCCTGCACAAGAATGTTTGGTCAACTGGGAAACCAAAGGAGAACTTAAACAATTCATGGAAACTAATGAGAATGAAAACAAATCTGTCCAAATTCTATGGGATACTGCAAAGGGAGCCCTAAAGGGGAAATACATAGCCATCCAAGCCTCACTCAAAAAAGTAGAAAAATCCCAACTGCACAAGCTAACCTTACACCTAAAGGAACTGGAGAAAGAACAGCAAATAAAACCTAAATGAAGCAGGAGAAGAGAAATAATAGAGCAGAGATCAATGAAATAGAAACCAGAAAAACAGTAGAGCAGATTAACAAAATGGGAAGGTGGCTCTTTAGAAGAGTTCGTAAGATCAATAAACCTCTGGCCAGACATATCCAAAAGAAAAGAGAAAGGGCCCAAATTAGTAAAATCATGAATGAAAAGGGAGAGATCATGACTAACACCAAGGAAATAGAAACAATTAGTAGAAATTATTATCAGCAACTATATGCTAACAAATTAAGCAATCTGGAAGAAATGGATTCCTCCCTGGAAACTTGTAAACTACCAAGACTGAAACAGGAAGAAATCGACAATCTAAATAGACCAGTAATCATTGACAGAAAAAAAAAAATAATAATAATCATTGACATTGAAGTAGTAATCAAAAACCTCCCAAAAAACAAGAGCCCAGGGCCAGATGGATTCCCAGATATTATTAGAAATAATACCTATCCTTCTGAAGCTGTTTCAAAAAAATAGAAACAGAAGGAAAACTTCCAAACTTGTTCTGTGAAGCCAGCATTACCTTGATTCCCAAGCCAGACAAAGACCCCATCAAAAAGGAGAATTACAGACCAATATCCCTGATGAACATGGATGCCAAAATACTCAACAAGATCCTAGCCAAATTGATCCAATAGTACATTAAAAGGATTACTCATCACAGCCAGGTGGGATTTATTCCTGGGATGGAAGGTTGGTTCAACATTTACAAACCAATCAACATGATAGAGTACATTAATAAAAGAAAAGACAAGAACAATATGAACCTCTCAATTGATGGAGAAAAAACATTTGACAAAATACAGCATCCTTTCCTGATTAAAACTCTTCAGAGTGGGGCGCCTGGATGACTCAGTATGTTAAAGCCTCTGCCTTTGGCTTGGGTCATGATTCCAGGGTCCCCGCATCAGGCTCTTGCCCAGCAGAGAGCCTACTTCCCTTCCCCTCTGCCTCTCTTCCTACTTGTGATCTCTCTGTCAAATAAATAATAATTTAATTTAATTTAATTAATAATTTAAATAATAATAAATAAAATCTTTAAAAAAAACTCTTCAGAGTGTTAGGGATAGAAGAACATTCCTCAATTTCATAAAAACCATCTATGAAAAACCCACAGCAAATATCATTCTCAATGTGGAAAAGCTGAGACCTTTTTTAAGGTCAGGAACACAACAAGGATGCCCACTCTCACCACTATTGTTCAACACAGTACTAGAATTCCTAATGTCAACAGTCAGACAACAACAAGAAATAAAAGGCATTCAAATTGATGAAGAAGAAGTCAAACTCTCTCTCTTTGCAGATGACATGTTACTATATGTGGAAAACCCAAAAGACTCCACCCCCAAATTACTAGAACTCATACAGCAATTCAGTAATGTGGCAGGATACAAAATCAATGCACAGAAATCAGTTACTTTTCTCCTCCTCTCTCTCTGCCTGCTTCTCTGCCTACTTGTGATCTCTGTCTGTCAAATAAATAAATAAAATCTTAAAAATAAAAGAAATCAGTTACTTTTCTATACACTAACAATGTAACTGTAGAAAGAGAAATTAGGGAATTGATTCCATTTACAATAGCACCAAAAACCATGAGATACCTAGGAATAAACCTAAGCAAAGAGGTAAAGGATGTATCCTCTAGAAACTACAGAACACTTATGAAAGAAATTGAGGAAGACACAAAGAGATGGAAAAATATTCCATGCTCATGGATTGGAAGAATAAGCATTGTTAAAATGTCTATGCTGCCCAGAGCAATCTATGCTTTCAATGCCATCCTGATCCAAATACCACTGGCATTTTTCAAAGAGCTGGAAAAAACAGGAACCAGAAAAGACCCCACATAGCCAGGACAATGTTGAAAAATGAAACCAAAGCTGGGGCATCAAAATGCCTGACTTCAAGCTATATTACAAAGCTGTGAGCATCAAGAGAGCATGGTATTAGCACAAAAACAGACGCATAGATCAGTGGAACAGAATAGAGAACCCAGGAATGTACCCTCAACTCTATGGTCAACCAATCTTTGACAAATCAGGAATGAATATCCAATGGAAAAAAAAGACAGTCTCCTCAATGAATGGTGCTGGGGAAATTGGACAGCCACATGCAGAAAAATTAAATTAGACCATTCTCTTACACCTTACACAAAGATAAACTCAAAATGGATGTAAGACCTCAATATGAGACAGGAATCCATCAAAATCCGAGAGGAGAACATAGGCAGTCAACTCTTCAACATTGGCCACAGTAAATCCTTTCAAGACACGTCTCTAAAGGCAAGGATAACAAAACAAAAATGAAATTTTGGGACTTCACCAAGAAAAAAGTCTCTACACAGCAAAGGAAAAAAATCAACAAAACTAAGAGGCAACCCACAGAAGGGGAGAAGATAATTTGCAAGTGACATTACAGATAAAGGGCTGGCATCCAAGACCTATGAAGAACTTATCAACCTCAACACCCAAAAAACAAATAATTAAGTCAAGAAATGGGCAGAAAACATAAACAGACACTTCTCCAAAAAAGACATACAATTATGGCTAACAGACACATGAAAAAATGCTCCACAACACTAGCCATCAGGGAAATTCAAATCATCAGGGAAATTGACTTTAGGAGGAGCAAATTGACAGGAGTAGGAGACCTATGTTTCATCTGGTCCCAGGAATTCAGCTAGATAGTTATCAAACCACTCTGAACACCTACAAACTCATCAGGAGATCAAAGAGAAGAATAGCAGCAATTCTATGAACAGAAAAGCAACCCTTTCTGGAAGGCAGGACGTGTGGAGAAGTGAATCTGAGGTGATTTACAGGAAGAGAGACTGCGGGGGGAAGGGCAAGCGGTAAAGCAGCAGAGCACAAAATTGGAACTTTTATAAAATTGAGCTCATTATCTATTTTTTTAAATCTTTTTGGAAGTTTATTTATTTATTTATTTATTTATTTGACAGAGATCACAAGTAGGCAGACAGAGAGACAGAGGAGGAAGCAGGCTCCCTGCTGAGCAGAGAGCCTGATGCAGGGCTCAATCCCAGGACCCTGGGATAATGACCTGAGCTGAAGGCAGAGGCTTTAACCCACTGAGCCACCCAGGCACCCCAGAATCAGAACTTTTAGAAGTCTGCTCCACAGAGGGACCTCACAGATAAGCGGGGGTTGGGGGGAAGGTGGAGTTCTCTCTGGGACAGTGTGGTCTCAGGTCCCTCAGGGTCACAGAAAGAATGGGGGTGTCTGAGTGTGGCAGAGGCCCCAGGTGTTGGAGTGAGGAAGCCAACTGCAAAGAGGGAGCCAAGGAGTGTGCTCTCAGCTCAGGGTTATCTTAAACCATGATCCCTGGTACAGTCGGGCCACTGCTCTTCGAGCAAGGACCCCACAAGTGGAAGATGTGGAGAGACCCCCCTCCTTCCTCCACTTGGAAGAGCCACAGGAGAGCGCACCGCAGGAATATGCTGGGTCTGGAGACTCCGAACGGGGCCATGCACCCGAGATAGAAATGCTCGATCACAGGCCGGTTGAGCTCTGAGTGTGGCTGGAGACCAGGGAGATGGGAGGGATTGACTGCTTTTCTCCGAAGGCACACTGAGGAGGGGGCCCTGAGCTCTCAGTTCCTCCAGACCAGAGATTGGGAGGCTGCCATTTTCATTCCCATTCTCCAAAGCAGTATGGAAAGCCTTCAAGGAACAAAAGCTCCAAGAGCGAATCCGAGCAGATTACTTAGACCAGCCCCTGACGAGAATGGCGGAATTCCATCTCTGGCAAAGACATTTGAGAATCACAGCAACAGGCCCCTCCCACAGAAGATCAGCAAGAATGACCAGCCAAGACCAGGTATACTGATAAATGAGAATGGTAAAACACCAGTGCTAGGGGAATACAGCACATAGAATTCTTGGCTTTCCCCCCCCCCCATGGTTCTTTAGTCTTTCAAAGTTAAATTTTTTAAAGTTTCATTATTTTTCTTTTTCTATTTTTTTAAATTTTTCCTCTTTCTTGTTTTAACCTATTTAACTATTTTATCTTATAAATACCTTTTTAAAAATCTTTTTAAATTTTCATTTTTATAGTCATAGTTATCCCTTCATTGTATTTAACTTTATTTTTGTATACATATAAGTTTTTCTTTTGTTAAAATTTTGGGAGACGGTTTCTTCTAACAGACCAAAATATACCCTAAATTTAGCATATGGCTTTGTTCTAGTCTCCAGCCTGATCACATTCTCTTTATTTTTTCAATCAACTTCTTATCTTATCAATTCCTTTTTTTATAAAAATTTTATTTATTTATTTAACAGAGAAAAAGAGATCACAAGTAGGCAGAGAGAAAGGAAAGCAGGCTCCCCGCTGAGCAGAGAGCCCGATTTGGGGCTTGATCCCAGGACTCTGAGATCATGACCTGAGCAGAAGGCAGAGGCTTAACCCACTGAGCCACCCAGGCACCCCGACCCATTCATTCTTTAGTAGGATGCTCTTTAGCCTCCATGTATTTGAGTTCAATTCCTTTGAACTTTGAATTCCTTATCAATTCCTTTTTTAAAATATTTTTTAATTTTCATCTTTACAGTCATATTCCATCCCTTCATCATGTTTACCCTTAATTTTGTATATATGTAAGTTTTTCTTTTTTAAAATTTTGGGAGGCTATTTCTTCTAACAGGCCAAAATACACCCAAAATCAAGTGTGTAGTTCTGTTCTATTCACCAGCCTAATCATATATATACATATTTTTTGTTTCTCCTTTCTTCTCCCCCCAGTTTGGGTCTCTTCTGATTTCATAAGTATATATTTTTCTGGGGTCATAGTTACCCTTTTAGTATCTTGTTTTCTCATTCTTCTGCTCTTCTCTGGACAAAATGACAAGGCAGAAAAATTCACCTCAAAAAAAAAAAAAGAAAGAAAAGAAAAGAACAAGAAGCAGTACCAACTGCTAGGGACCTAATCAATATGGACACTAGTAAGATGTCAGAACTAGAGTTTAGAATGACAAATATAAGGATTTGAGCTGGAATGGAAAAAAGCATAGAAGATACTAGAGAATCCCTTTCTAGAGAAATAAAGTCCCTTTCTGGAGAAATAAAAGAACTAAAATCTAACCAAGTTGAAATCAAAAAAGCTATTAATGAAGTACAATGAAAAATGCAGGCTCTAACTGCTAGGATAAATGAACCAGAAGAGACTATTAGTGATATAAAAGACCAAATGATAGAGAAAAAAGAAACTGAGAAAAACAGAGATAAACAACTACTGGATCATGAGGGGAGAATTTGAGAGATAAGTGATGCAATAAGATGAAACAATATTAGAATAATTGGGATCCCAGCAGAAGAAAGAGAGAGGGGGGCAGAAGGTATATTGGAGCAAATTATAGCAGAGAACTTCTCCAATTTAGGGGAAAAAACAAGCATCAAAATTCAGGAGATGCAGAGAACCCCTCTCAAAATCAATAAAAATAGGTCAACGTCCCGTCATCCAATGGTAAAACTTACAAGTCTCAGAGACAAATAGAAAATCCTGAAAGCCGCTCAGGACAAGAGGTTTATAACCTACAATGGTAGAAATATTAGATTGGCAGCAGACCTATCCACAGAGACCTAACAACCCAGAAAGGACTGGCATGATATATTCAGAGCACTAAATGAGAAAAATATGCAGCCAAGAATACTATTTCCAGCTAGGCTGTCATTGAAAATAGAAGAAGAAATAAAAAGCTTCCAGGACAAACAGAAACTCAAACAATTTGTGGTCACCAAGTCAGCCCTATAGGAAATATTGAATGGGGTTCTCTAAGCAAAGAGAGAACCTAAAAGTAACAGGCCAGAAAGAACAGAGACAATATATACTAACAGTTGCCTTACAGGCAATACAATGGCACTAAATTCATACCTCTCAATACTTACCTTGAATGTAAATGGGCTAAATGCCCCAGTCAAAAGACACAGGGTACTGAATGGATAAAAAACAAGATCCATCGATATGCTATCTGCAAGAAACTCATATTAGACCCAAAGAAACCTCCAGATTTAAAGTGAGGGAGTGGGAAACAACTTACCATGCTAATGGACATCTAAAGAAAGCTGGGGTGGCAATTCTTATATCAGATAAATTAGATTTTAATCCAAAGAATATAATAAGAGATGAGGAAGGACACTATCTCATAATTAAAGTGTCTGTCCAACAAGAAGATCTAACAATTTTAAATATCTATACCCCTAACTTGGGAGCCGCCAATTATATAAACCAATTAATAATAAAATCAAAGAAACACACTGACAATAATAGAATAATAGCAGGAGACTTTAACACTCCCCTCACTGAAATGGACAGATCATCTAAGCAAAAGATCAAAAAGGAAATAAAGGCTTTAAATGACACACTGGATCAGATGGACATCACAGATCTATTCAGAACATTCTATCCGAAACCAAGAGAATACACAATCTTCACTAGTGCACATGGAACATTTTACAGATTAGTTTACCTCCTGGGTCACAAATCAGGTTTCAACCGGTACCAAAAGATTGGGATCATTCCCTGCAAATTTTCAGACCACAATGCTCTGAAGCTAGAACTCAATCAGAAGAGGAAAGTTGGAAAGAACTCAAATACATGGAGGCTAAAGAGCATCCTACTAAAGAATGAATGGGTCGGGGTGCCTGGGTGGCTCAGTGGGTTAGAGCCTCTGCCTTTGGCTCAGGTCATGATCTCAGGGTCCTGGGATCAAGCCCCGAATTGGGGTCTCTGCTCAGTGGGGAGCCTTCTTCCCTGCCTCTCTGCCTACTTGTGATCTCTCTCTGTCAAATAAATAAATTTTTTTATTTTATTTATTTGTCAGAGAGAGAGGGAGAGAGAGCGAGCGAGCACAGGCAGACAGAGTGGCAGGCAGAGGCAGAGGGAGAAGCAGGCTCCCTGCCGAGCAAGGAGCCCGATGTGGGACTCGATCCCAGGACACTGGGATCATGACCTGAGCCGAAGGCAGCCGCTTAACCAACGGAACCACCCAGGCGTCCCAAATAAAAAATCTTTTTTAAAAATCTTTTAAAAAATGAATGAGTCAACCAGGAAATTAAAGAGAAATTTTAAAAATTCATGGAAACAAATGAAAATGAAAACACAGCTGTTCAAAATCTTTGGGATGCCACAAAGGTGGTCCTGAGAGGAAAGTATATAGCAATACAAGCCTTTCTTGAGAAATAAGAAAGGTCTCAAATACACAACCTAACCCTACTCCTAAAGGAGCCAGAGAAAGAACAGTAAGTAAGCCTAAACCCAGCAGGAGAAGAGAAATAATAAAGATCAGAGCAGGAATCAATGAAATAGAAACCAAAAGAACAGTAGAACAGATCAACAAAACTAGGAGCTGTTTCTTTAAAAGAATTAATAAGATTGATAAACTCCTGGCCAGACATATCAAAAAGAAAAGAGAATGGATCCAAATTAATAGAATCATGAATTAAAGAGGAGAGATCACAACTAACACCAAAGAAATACAAACAATTATAAGAGCATATTATGAGCAACTATACATTAGCAGATTTGACAATCTGGAAGAAATGGATGCAGTCCTGGAGACATATAAACTACCAAAACTGAGCCAGGAAGATATAGAAAACCTGAATAGACCCATAACCAGTAAGGAGATTGAAGCAGTCATCAAAAATTTCCCAACAAACAAGAGCCCAGGAACAGATGGCTTCCCAGGGGAATTCTACCAAACATTTAAAGAAGAATTAATACCTATTCTCCTGAAACTGTTCCAAAAAATATAAATGGAAGAAAAATGTCCAAACTCATTTTATAGGCCAGCATTACCTTGATCCCAAAATCAGACAAAGACCCCATTGAAAAGGAAAATTACAGACCAATATCTCTGATGAACATGAATGCAAAATTCTCACCAAAATACTAGCCAATAGGATCCAACAGTACATTAAAAGGATTATTCACCACAACCAAATGGGATTTATTCTTGGGCTGCAAGGTTGGTTCAACATCCACAAATCAATCAATGTGATACAATACATTAATAAAAGAAATAACAAGAGCCATATGATATTCTCAATAGATGCCAAAAAAGCATTTGACAAAGTACAGCATCCTTTCCTCATCAAAACTCTTCACAGTCTAGGGATAGAGGGGTCATACCTCAATATCATCAAAGCCACCCATGAAAAACTCACAGCAAATATATTTCTCAATGGGGAAATACTGAGAGCTACTCTGGAGATGAGTGATCTGGCCTGTGGAGGACTTGGCCTTCACAGACCATTAAACCATAGGGGCAAGGCAGGCTTCAGGCGCCCACCTAAGCTGATCACATGCCCTTTCTATCCTGGAAGACCCAATCATCTTCAACCAAATCTCCAGGTTATGGAAAAAAGATGTCCTCTAGCAGTAACTCATTTGAATTGGGGAGGATTGCTCCTGGGTTGTATGTAAATTGTTGCTCCGAATGTTTGAATAACCACATGGTAATAACCAGGGGACCAGCGCTTCCTGATAAACAGCATCTGCCCTCGTAGATAGCAAGGAGAGCCAAACTAGACCACCCCTGTTTCACCCGACCTGTCCACTAATGAGGAGCCCCACCAGAGGAGGAGGCAGAAGGATCCTTCTCCCCTCCTAGCTCAGTGTTTCAGTGTTTGCAATGGTCTGAGCCCATCTTCCGGGCGGGGGATGGGGCACATTCCCTCTGCATGCATGGAGTGGGTCCCTAGTATCACCTGGTGTCACCTCCCAGGAGGCAGAGGAAGGGGAAAGATTGGAGATGTGCTAACCCCAGGAGTCTTCCTATAAGAAGCATGGCAGATGAATGGCAAAGACAAAGAAGGGCAGGGCATAGGACAGCAATAAATGTGGACGCAGCACAAAGGCGGGGGGGTTAAGAGGTCAGAGTTTTCATTTTCTAAGTTGTTTTGTGCCTTTTTGGATAAATCAAAAAGACTTGACCCCCTGCTTAGGCTGGATCTCTTTGTTGTGTGCAAGCATTTTGACGTGCTTTAAGTGACTTTAAGTTCAGCACAAACGAGGGCGGGGTGGCTGCTGTTGGCTCCATCTGTAACTGGAAGATGGCCACACCCTCTGGCATCCGACTAAGTAGGAAAAAGGCCCCAGGGTGTCCTGTGCTGGGGACACCATGTGACTGTACAGAGTCCGGGCCAGCCACAAGATCCCAGCAGGTGCAGGGCTGATGGGAAGTGCGCAAACTCGGAGGGTTTTCCTGCCTAGATGGAGCGTCAGGCTGAATCACTCTTCCCTCCCTCTGCCTGGGGAGTCCTGCCGCACATTCTCTGCTCTTTCGTATGAGTCCATCTTTTCCCTTTCCTTGCTTCTCTTGCCTTCTCTAGGACAACAAACCAATCATAACAAGAATCCAGAACAAACATCCTGTGATAGACTTTCCTTCCTATACTTAGAGTCAAAGAAACAAACACCCTACCCTCCCCCCCAAAAAAACAAGAATAAACTCCTCAGCAAAACCAAGCTACTGTCAAGAATTTCTAAAACCAAACAAGAGGTGGAGGACCAGCTAGGCTCAAGGGCGGCTACAGGGCAATCTCTATGCTCATCCCCTTTATAAGCTCAGAAACCATATTGATATTTTCAAAGTTGTTTCAGATCCTGAAACACATTAAACACATTCAAACATGTTGAATATGGGACGCCTGGGTGGCTCAGTTGGTTAAGCGGCTGCCTTCGGCTCAGGTCATGATCCCAGCATCCTGGGATCGAGTCCCACATCGGGCTTCTTGCTCGGCAGGGAGCCTGCTTCTCCCTCTGCCTCTGCCTGCCACTCTGTCTCCCTGTGCTCGCTCGCTCTCTCTGCCTCTCTCTCTGACAAATAAATAAATTTTTTTAAAAATTTAAAAAAAAACATGTTGAATATGGTTTTTGCAAGGACTTCCACACACATTATTTTGGGGGTCTCAACCCCAGTCTGTTGCTCAGCTGAGCAGGTCAGAGACAACTAGCTGCCTTTCTGAACTCATCTGATACGAAGCATAGGGTTGGGGCACCCACCGTCTTCAAGGTGCCAGAGGGGTGGGAGGGTTTGACGTGCACATGGCCTGAAGGCTTTCCTGTCCTTTGCTGACCCCAGGGGCGGATAACTTTCCGATGACATGTTAGAGACCGCATTTTAATCTCCACGTCTCTTAGGAATGAAGCCTCGTCATCTGGGGATGTTCCTGGGGCCATCATTAGGGTGGAGTTTACTTTGAGACTCTTTCAGTCACAAGTTACAGAAACCTGTTTAAATTGGCTCAAGTGAAGAAGAGACAGTTAGATCAGGATAAACTGGTGTCTCAGGGAAGCCAACGGTAAGATGGGCACGTAGTCTTGGGAGGGACTGGAACCAGAACAAACACACGTCCAAAATGGACGTAACGTGTCTGAAATCCGCGGGGGATGCCTGAGCCTTGTAGACACATGCGAGGTTTGGAGGTCTGATGTGCACGGTGCAACAGAGCAACCCCACGAGGGATCAGGGGGCCAGACTTGGCACCCAGGAAAGATGTCCCGTCCTTTGTGCCCATTGAATGAGTGCTACAGAAAGCCCAGCAAATGGTACAGATGAACCAACAAATGCCACCGATACCATTCAGAAGTTCGCTTCATTTAATACAGCAAAGTAAGCTCCACATGAATTCAAGAGCAAACGTCTTTTATTTTTCATTTTTTTAATTTTTTTTTATTTATTGGAGAGCACCAGTGGTGAGGGGGTGGAGGGGCAGAGATAGGGAGAAACAGACTCCCCTCCGAGCAGGGAGCCCAGGGGTCATGACCGGAGCTGAAGGCAGAGGCTTTAATGGGCTGAGCCACCCAGATGCCAAAAAGTAAACATTTTTCAAAGTAATTTTTAAAAGTATATCATAGAAACTAAAATAAAATATAATTGAATAGCTATTAAGGCTTTAATGAAAAGAAGGCAGTAACTACTAAGTCTGGAAACCATATGGGAACATCATAAAGAAATGTTGACCACGGTTGACATTCGCTGAGAGTTTATTATCTAAGTCTCTATTTTTTTTTAAGATTTTTATTTATTTATTTGACAGAGATCACAAGTAGGCAGAGAGGCAGGCAGAGAGAGAGGAGGAAGCAGGCTCCCCGAGGAGCAGAGAGCCCAATGTGGGGCTCGATCCCGGGACCCTGGGATCATGACCTGAACCGAAGGCAGGGGCTTAACCCACTGAGCCACCCAGGCGCCCCGAAGTCCCGATTTTTTTTTAAGATTATTTATTTATTTGACAGAAAGAGAGAGAGATCACAAGTAGACAGAGAGGCAAGCAGAGGGGGAGAGGGAAGCAGGCTCCCTGCTGAGCAGAAAGCCGGCCGTGGGGTTCAATCCCAGGACTCTGAGATCATGACCTCAGCCAAAGGCAGAAGCTTAACCCACTGAGCCGCCCAGGCACCCCTCTAAGTCTCTATTTTTAAGCACTTGGTCCACACTGTCTCCTGTATCTTCCAATCCTATGAAAATGGTCCCATTGTTCTCATTTTTAAAGGTGAGTAAACCGAGACAGAGAGATATTGAATAACTTGCTCAAGATCAGACAGAAAAGGGTAGAAATGCACCCCCAAACAGCCAATGCTTGAATCTCCCATCTGAGGTCTCCTCCTCGTGAATTCAAATAGTCTTACCTGGGGCGCCTGGGTGGCTCACCCCAGCTAAGAGTCCAACTCTTGATTTTGGCTCATGTCATGATCTCAGGATGGTGAGATCAAGCCCTGCACTGGGCTGTGGGCTCAGCTGGGAGTCTGCTTAGGATTCTCTCTCTCTCTTTCTCTCCCTCTGCCCCTCCCTACCGCTCCTGCGCTCTCTCACTCTCTAAAATAAGTAAATGGAATCTTAACAATATAAAATATATAGGCTTACGAGGGCAAGTTGTTCACTCATTCACTGAACTCACACTAAAGAACAGACACTGCTCCAGGCACTGGGCGTAAGTGACGGACCAACAGACATGGTACCTGACCTCGGGGAGCTTACACTACAGACAGATAATAAAAAACAGATTTACAAACTAACGAGGGCATTTCTTTTTTTCTTTTTTTAAAGATTTTTATTTATTTATGAGACACAGAGAGAGAGAGAGATCACAAGTAGGCAGAGAGAGAGAAGCAGGCCCCTTGCTGAGCAGAAAGCCAGACGTAGGGTTCGATCCTAGGACCTGAGACCATGACCTGAGCCGAAGGCAGAGGTTTAACCCACTGAGCCACGCAGGCGTCCCAACAAGGGCATCTCTGATGGTAGCAAGCGCTATGGGGATACAAATACGGTGCCACGTGATGAAGAGTGACTGGGGCAGGGGGGCCTCTCCAAGTTTGAGTGGTTGGGAAGGGCCAGAGGAGGGAGCCTGGCTGGTGGATGAGCTTTGTGGGATTAGGTGAAAAGAGGAATCCAGGACTCGGGATCTGGGCTCAGGTGGAATGTGGTACCCTCTAACGTGATGGGGAAGACCAGAGAAAGTGCAGCAGGTACAGGGAAGAAAAGCTAGGACCCCATCCTAACATGTTAAATCTTTTTTTTTTTTTTTTGAAAGAGAGAAAGAATGTGCAGAGAGGGGAAAAGGGAGAGGGAGAGAGAGAATCCCAAGCAAATTCCATGCTCAGTGTGGAGCCCCACTCGGTGCTCAAACTCACGACCCTGAGCTCATGACCTGAACCGAAATCAAGAGTTGGACGCTTAACTGACTGAGCCCCCCAGGGGCCCCAGGAAAATACTTTTAGAATAAGAATACCCAGCGGAACCAGGGGGACATGGGTTCTCTTCATACAGCGATGGTGCCGTAAAGTCACACACATACTTTGGAACGTATATTGCCAAGAGTCAGAAAAATTCCTATATCCGTTGACCCCCTTTTTTCACTCTGGGAATTCTATCCTTAGGAAAAGACTGTGAGCCCCTGGTATTGACCACAGGTGAACATTTCAACATGAAAACAAAGCAGTAGGGAGAGGGTCAGGGACACGGAGGTAAATGTGCTCTGTCCCTTGGCTGCGTGGCCTTCATCGGGGATGGTGGGTTCACGCTAGTGGCCACTAAGTTGATCCCCACAGAAGCAGAGGAGGCGGGGAGGCCTCTCATGGGCTGCAGGCCTGGTCCCCAGCACTGGGGCACCCGCCGGAACCCGTCCGGGCCCCCTAAGTCTCTCACCGCCCCCACTCTGCATGGATGTTGTCCTCAGGACGCTTGAAACAGCAAGCGAAGTGGCTCAAGGTCGTCCCCCACTGAGTGGCTCAGCAAGCCATCAGACAGGCAGCGTTAGGCAGAGCCCTACCTCAAGCTGCTGACACAGTCACTAGTCACATTTCCCTGGTGATGGCTAAAGCCGACCTGGAATGCGTTTTCGGTCTTCAGTGGTCAGCTGGAAATCAGCAGTCTTGGGCGGGGCGGGGGGGGGGGGCGCATGTTCTACAGGAGTCAAATGACCTCCCAGCGTTTCCATCTGTGGGAGGAGGAGGGAGCTCCCTGCCTGCCTCCAGGAGAGCCTTGGTCAGCACCGCCGCATGACCCCTCAGAGCAGCTCTGGCCGAGGATACTTGAGACATTTCTCAGAAACTGACCAGAGAGTCTGCAATCGCTTCATGCTTCTTCCCGTGACGCCCTCGTAGAGAGACTCCTGTGTCCAGGTCAAAGAGCACTTGGGAGCCCCCGAACCCGAGCCAGACCTGGGTTGCCTTTCAGGGGCGGCGACACCCCTGCCAATCCAGCAGGCGAGGGACAGAGCTGCTACAGGAGGCAAGGGCAGGCCACTCTTTGGAGAAGTTCCAGGGTGACAAGAGAGAGCACCCCAAAACGCTCGCTGTTAGCCTCTGCTAGCCCGCTGGGCACCCCAGGTTTTCTGGAACCAGCTGTGTTCCCCTATCCCCAGGTTTGGTCTCCCAGGAGCATAAGAGCTAGATGTGCTTCCTGGCGTCCGAGGAGCTGCACCTTTATTCCCGGGGCACGCCAGACACCAGGAGTGAGCCTCCACACCCCGGGCAAGGCTTGGATCGATGTGCATGCAGTTCCCAATGGGAATTCTGAATGGGTCATGTTCAGAGCTCCTCAGGCTGTGCCTGGCTCCAATACCCAGCCCAGGGCAGGCTGCAAACACCTCCAGCTATTTCTTGTCACCCGTGCCCAATCCCTGCACCGGGGCTGGGCTCCCAAGGCAGATCCATGGCCCTGCCCCTGGAGATGGGTGTGTTGGGGCAAGAGCTCCAGCCACGGAGGATAGACCAGCTTTCTCCCTTGACTGAGCCTGAATCCAGGAATGGGCCCTGGCAGCGTGTGCAGGGGGCCAGGAAGATGGGAGCTGGTGTCAGGAAGGCTGCAGAAAAGGCAACGCGGGGAGCAGCAGGAAACACCTGCTTCCCGCCAGAGCACAGTCACGGGCGGGTCAGAGAAATCTTACGTACAAGCCCTCCGGAGCGACTACTGTACTGAGTCCTTACAACGACCTTTATTCCAAGGCTCCCGATGCTGGGAACCCCCAACTAGAGACCCTGTCACCCAGACAGGTGCATCTGATCCTTGGGGGAGCTCACGGGGGCTCAGGTACCCGGAGCATCCCTGGTGGGTGGGCCTGACTTATTTCCTCAGATGCCAGAAGGAGGAAGCCAGGGCTTCCTGTTGTCTCACGCTGTTCTCGCTTAGACACTGGAGGGCACCCTGGGCCTTCTCCAAGGCCAAAGCGCACAGCTGTCCTGATCCCCCTGCTGAAAGTCATAGCGGGGTCCTCAGCATCCCTTTACAGGCCTACCTTCTCTATCCAGCATGGATAGGCTGTTGTTACCTGGCTTCATCCCGGCTTCCTGCTGCCCCAGGACTGTTTATTAGCCCCAGACTCAGTGAATCAAGAGTCTCCAGACCTGGAACCCCAAGACTGGGATTTTAAAGCTCCCCAGGGAATTCTGATGCACACTCTGGGGCGGAGATGGCCGAGCCGGGCCAGCCCATTGACTCTAGATGTGGAAACAGTC
This sequence comes from Mellivora capensis, assembly GCA_004024625.1. Taxonomy (NCBI): domain Eukaryota; kingdom Metazoa; phylum Chordata; class Mammalia; order Carnivora; family Mustelidae; genus Mellivora; species Mellivora capensis. Next base: position 3,256 of record PISX010013053.1, on the reverse strand, counting down.
TGTGCAATGTTTGATGTCTTCCCGAAGAACAGTAGTGGTTGGGTGCTTTCCTCCCCAAATGAGGTGAGTCCCCAGGTAAGACCCTTTCCATGCAGTCACACCAGGAATAAGGGCACTGAGCCCTCTGGGTGCTCATGGGGACACAGGTGGGGGAAGGAAATGGGTAAGTTGACATTTATTTAGCATTCGGGAGTGAAGCCCTGGATATGGCCCTTTTATCCACCCCCCAATGGAGATATACAAATATATATAGATTTATACTAAAGGTTTTTAATCATGCAAAAGGAGGCAAAAAGACCCCACTTAGACTTTCCACTTCCGGCTGATTAAGCAATTTCTTGTCGATGGACGTGGCTCCCTGCTCACCTCCCTAAGGCTCGTACCAATAGCAAGCTGGCACCGACAAGTGTCCCCTGAAAAGGAGAATTTGTTTCTCCTACTTTTGAGCCTCAAAGGAGCCAACATGCAAGACAGACCCGGAGAAACCCTGGTCAGCTCCCAAGGGCAGGCCCAGATCTGCTTCATTAATCACTCGGTGGCCCTTCAGGCCAGAGCACCCCATGTGCCACAGCTGTGTTCCCTGAATAGCTACAAAATCAATCAGACGTCCAGCTTCTTACTGCTTCAGTTGACTCAGCTTTATTGATCTCTCCTGTTTGGTTAGCTTCAGGCACTCTCCAGCCTCTGGAACAAGGGCAGGCACCATACCTACTTCTAGAATGTGCAGGGGAGCAGCCCTCCTGGCCCAGCCCTGACATGTCCTCAGTGGCTGTCTCCTCTCGTGAATGGAACATCCATCTGCTCAGGCTCCCAAACCAGGGGCCTCGAGATTCCTCCCAGACCCCCATCTCATCCCCTGCCCTCAACTGCTTCCACCACTTTCCATGGGTCTCCCTCACCTTCCCATTTCCATTCTCCACTGTGTCCTGGACCCCCAGGGCAGGAGACACTTGGGGTGGGTTCAGAGGTATCTGGGAGCACAACCGTCAGGGTACTCTACATGTCCTGACACAGCTGGAGCCAAGTACAGGGCTCTGAGCCGTGTGCAGAAGGCACACAGGCCACATTCTGTCTACCGGGAACTTAGTTCCTCAGTGATTTCATGTTTCAGACCACAGTCACCACTAGTAAGCCAGCTCGGCTGGGCAGGTGGGGAGAGCATGCTCTCGTTCCCCACTGCAGCCACGGGCCTGGTGGTCAGCAGTCTCAGGGGATACTGTGGAGTCATCTCACAGGCAAGACAAGGACTGGAAGGCAGCTTAAATGCCACAGGATTTCTTCTGTAGGCAACCTGAACTTCTCTCCCAGGACAGCCCCTTCTTGGATTCTCACTCAAGTCCTACTGACAATTTACAAACTGTTCGTGACCCGGGAGGGAAGAAGCGAATGTTGACTCTACTTATGTTGCTCTGTTTTCTCCATTATCAGGGGAGAATTAAGAAAAGCAGATACTTCAAAACACACGGCAACCTGGGACCCACCATGATGAGGCAGATGGCTTCCGGGGGCGTCGGGGTTCACAAGGACATTCCCGTGGGTCACAGAGCACAGCAAATGCCCAGCGTGAGAGGTGAGCCATGAAAAGTAGTTGAAGTGAACCAAACATTTTTGAATGGTCTCTATTTGTTTGGGGTAAAGTTCCAAAAAACAGCATAATCTGACAGCATTTTTACTAGCTGAGGCGAAGTATCTTCCAGATTTTCTCATGCTCAAGCTTATACGCGGTCAGTTCTCCCCACCAGTGCAGTGGTCACGGGCAGCATCTGTCTCGCCCTCAGTACCCTGCTCGTCCCCCAGGTGTGTTCCCCAGGGAAGCAGCCCCCTGGAGACCCCTAATTAGAGCCCACCTTCTGAACCAGTCCTTTCATGGACCCCTTCTGGTTTTCTTTGGGGCAGGAGGAGGTTGTAGGAACAGGGTTCTGTAGGAAGTCTGGTGTCTAACAGTCTAACTCTGCTGTTAGAATAAATTCTTGTTTAAAAGTAAAATGAGGAGGCTCCTGGGGGGCTCAGTCAGTAAAGTGTCTGCTTAAGCCTCAGGTCGATGCCGGGGTCCTGGGATTGAGTCCCATGTGGTCAGGCTCCCTGCTCAGCCAGGAATCCCATTCTCCCTCTTGCTCTCCCTTTCGTGTGCATGCCCTCTCTCTCAAATAAATAAATAAAATCTAAAAAAAAAAAAAAAAAAAGTAAAATCAGTAGCAACCTGGGAGGGAAACCAAGATAGAGAGAGTCTCACGGAAGCAGAGTGTGGGAGGGGGGTCGTGGATTCCCGCCCCTTGCTTACTGGTCTGTGGTGTTGGGGTGCCCAGAAACAAGCTCCATCACCACCCACCTCCAGGATGGCACGGACTCCCAGGGGGCGGAGCATGTGAGGCTAGCTGCTGGGGGGGCGGGGTCAAGCGGAAGCTCATTAGGAGGTGGGGCAAGGTGTCCCCTGGTAGGTGAGTGGGTGGAACCACAGATGTCTCCTGCTGCTCCTGAGCTTCAGACACCACTGGAGAGGCTGGAGGCTGAGCCCAGTCCACACCTTTCTATCCACAGTTCCACATGCCTCTGTGGATGCCTGCCTGCATCCCAAGACCTACAGATCTGGACAGTGGCTCTAGGGAGTGGTCGTGGGGGGACAGAGCTGCCCCTCTAGGGACACCCACCAGGACTGGTAAACACAAGAAGTTCCCTGTTATCTTCCACCTGGTAATCTCGCTGGATTCTATAGACTTTGAATATTTTAACCAGAACCACAGCACAGTGACAAATTCATATCTGTTGGCTGAGAAGGGAGGCGTGTCCCATGGTGGCCATTGCTGTCCCTTCAGAGACAAAAGCTGGGTCTGATGGCCTGCAGGTCCGTTTGACTTGAGAGCCAGTTTGTCCTTTGTTGTCACCACGAAACCCACCTGAGCCCCTCCTCCTGCCCTGGCTCTTGCTCTCAGCCTGGGCCTGTCCCCACTCCCAAGCTGGAGCAGGGGATGCACTGAAGGCCTGTCGCCTGTCTTCAGCTGGGGACAGACGCAGGCCCCTGACACTGACCGTGCCACTTCATCCCCTCCTCGGGAAGCCCGGGGAGGTGAGGGGACATGCTGAGGGTCCTAAGGCAGTGCGGGTGTTGTCGTCAACTGCGGTTTGCGGGAGGAGCCAGCCCATACCTTGCTTTCAAAATAAGACATTTTACATTAAAACCTGGGTTTCTGGTGGCTTTTAGAAATCAGAAGGGGCAATGAATACTGTTACGCTGAAATGAAATTTAAAAAATCAAAAA
>PISX010013052.1:47353-58360 GCA_004024625.1 Mellivora capensis | reverse complement strand
TTTTTACGTCTTCTTCGATTTCTTTCATGAGTGTTCTGTAGTTCCTCGAGTACAGATCCTTTACCTCTTTGGTTAGGTTTATTCCCAGGTATCTTATGGTTCTTGGTGCTATAGTAAATGGAATCGATTCTCTAACTTCCCTTTCTGTATTTTCATTGTTAGTGTATAAGAAAGCCACTGATTTCTGTACATTGACTTTATACCCTGCCACGTTGCTGTAGAATATCCATAGTGACTAGTGGTTCAGCTTCCTGAGCTTCAGTTCCGAGAAGCTAAATTAAGTCCTAATTTATAAGAGGTAAGTTGATACCTAATGTTAAGCTCAATTTAAACTACAACCATTTAGGAGAAGGTAGAAATCCATGGTGAAATGAGGACCGATCCTTTGTAATTTAATAGTATGCCACTTTTATTTTCTTCTTCCTGTTAGATAAAGCTGATTAAGATGGAAAAGTACAAACTGATTAAAGTAACTCATTCAGTAAGAGAGCCTCATAAATCAATCCTCAATTGTACTATTTTGCTGCAATAAAATCACAATAAGCATTAACTCTGAAATGTACAAGTAACCCATTTAAGGTGATTTTCACAAATGCTATGGGAAAAGGTGAAAAGTAACATCTGATAACTTCCCTGCTTTTTATGAACCTTAAAAAAATTAAAAGGAAACAGCCTCCTCTTGTACCACAGAGATTCAATTTTTTTTTCAGAAGCTCTGAAGTTTTATTTTATTAATACAACCACGATTTAGTGATGTAAGTGTTGTGTAGGGATAATGAAATAATCCTTAAAACTATTTTGTTATTTAGATTTTAGAATGAGTAAACTTACAAATTTTTTTTTATTATTGTCATTATTTTTTTATTTCTTTTTAGCGTAACAGTATTCATTGTTTTTTTTTCCTTTTTATAAATTTCTTTTCAGCGTAACAGAATTCATAGTTTTCGCACCACACCCAGTGCTCCATGCAATGCGTGCCCTCCATAATACCCACCACCTGGCTCCCCCGACCTCCCACCCCGCCCCTTCAAAACCCTCAGATTGTTTTTCAGAGTCCATAGTCTCTCATGGTTCATCTCCCCCTCCAATTTCCCTCAACTCCCTTCTCCTCTCCATCTCCCCATGTCCTCCATGTTATTCTTTATGCTTCATAAGTAAGTGAAACCACATGATAATTGGCTCTCTCTGCTTGACTTATTTCACTCAGCATAATCTCTTCCAGTCCCATCCATGTTGCTACAAAAGTTGGGTATTCATCATTTCTGATGGAGGCATAATACTCCATAGTGTATATGGACCACATCTTCCTTATCCATTAGTCCATTGAAGGGCATATTGGAGATTCAATTTTTAATAGCTCACCACTTATCAGCAGACCACATAATAGTTATTACTGTATATACATTAAAGATTAAGTTGATCTCTTTAAAGTATTAACCATAGGGGCGCCTGGGTGGCTCAGTGGGTTAAAGCCTCTGCCTTCAGCTCAGGTCATGATCTCAGGGTCCTGGGATCGAGCCCCACATAGAGCTCTCTGCTCAGCAGGGAGCCTGCTTCCCCCCTCTCTCTCTGCCTGCCTCTCTACCTACTTGTGATCTCTGTCAAATAAATAAATAAAATCTTAAAAAAAACTATTAAAGTATTAACCATAAACTTTTACAGAATTATAAAACATCAGAAATTAATGAAACTGTGGAGACCATTGGTTCTAACCATTTCATGTATTGCTCCAAGTAGAATTAGTGAAAGACAGGGAAGGAAAACAATCTATATAAGATCATATTGCAAATTAATAACAGGTCTGGATAAAAAAAAATAGAGGGTTTGGTTTTTGATTCTGCACTCTTTTCATCTTGGGCCTGGAATAATCTTCTTAGTTGGCCAGCAAGACCTACTGTATGCATAGATATGCAACTGCTTAAGTGGTATAATAAAGGGAATCCGTCAGTACTCTATGACCCAAATATTTCTCCCACTGTTAACTAAGTATATTAATGTGCTTACACAACTAAAACATCCTTTGGGGAAGAAGCATACTCTTTCTTATTTTCTTGTATAAAAATACAAATCCTCTCTCTACCAACCCACATAACCAAGGTTAAGGGACAATGTTAAGCAGTTATCTGTTACTTATTTTTTAAGTGCAACTTACTGTGTTTACCCTAAATGGCTTCTTAACAAGTGGTTAAAGTCAGATTAAAATTGTGAGTGATAAAAGAGGTCTGGGTTTTATTTTATTCACCTGATCTTTAACTCTTTGGTGATAAAGGATTCTGGCTAGGATTATATAGGTGGACAAACACACAATACTGACCATGGGAAGATGAGATCTATAGCACTATATTTGTCACATATACTCACAGTTTAGTGGGGAAGGAGACCACATGCCATGAATGGCTGACCACATGAGGTTGTTCTCAGGAACAGAGTAAACCAGTAACATGGGAAGCAGGCATTGTAGTATTAAGGAAGCTGAAGGGATACCTGGTTCCTACAGGATGGTATAATTAGCCTTCTTGAATACATCCATGGCCTAACAGAGAACTGAATTCTTATCCTTGGGGATTACTGGGCATTTTGTCTTTCTTGTGATAATAAGGGATGTTTGGGTATGGTACCTTTCTTCAGGATCACAATAAGGAGATAAAATTGTAACTAGGCCATTCACAGTGTTCCCAGGTTTTTTATTTTTTATTTTTTTCTCAGATGTCAAGGCACATTTAACAGTGGGCCTTAATTTTGTCATATGACACAGATTTTAAGCATGGTAGCATTTCTAGGTAGGACTTTTCATTGGATTTTTTATTTTTGTAGGGCAAAGATCTACATTTTTAACAAAGCACAAAGGAGCTGAAATAATATAGTTCCTGGTTACTTCTCCAGCCTACTGCATTACCCACCTCCACTACCTACAGTGATGCAGCAATTCTTGATTGTTTCTTATCTTAAATAAAATCGATTTCATCTTCAGTATTATTTTCATTATCTCTAGGCTTGTGTACATACTTTTCCCTCTTTCTGAAATTCCTTCTTGCACAATCTTATTTTTCTGGCCTATTCCCGTTCTCTCTTTAGATATCAGCTTATAAATTACTTCCTTAGGAAGAATTTCATGAACATCTGGTTAAATCCTTCTTATAACATTTTCAAACTTTTATGTTTTTTAGATTTTATTTATTTATTTAAAATATATAAATTATATAAAATATAATTTTATATAAAATTATAAAAAATATATAAGAATATATAGGTATCCATCCTTGAAACATTTTCAAAATACATTTTGTACTTCTTTTGTAAATTATTAGCCTTTTAAAAGATCTATTTCCCCCATGAATTTGATAGAATAATGGCTTCCCCCATATCCATATGACCTAATTCCTAATTCCTATGAATATGTTTACCATAGATGACAAAGGCACTTTTCAGATATTATTAAATTATTAACTTTATGGAACTGAGATGAGAAGATGATCCAGGTGAGGCGATCTAATCATATGTCTCCTTTTCCTTGATGAAGTCAGAGAAATGTGGTAGAAGAAAAGGAAAGAAACAAAGTAAGCGAGGAACTTGATTTACCACTGCTGGCTATAAAGATACAGAAAAAAAGCCCAAGAACCAAGAAATGCAGGTGGCTTTTGAAAGCTAGAAACAACCTTCAGTTGACAGCCAGCAATAAAATGGGGAACTCAGTGCTACAATGACAATGAATTAAATTCTACCAGTTACCAGTGTAATGAAGGAAACACACTTTCCCTTAGTCTCCAGAAGGGGCTACAGCACTGCTGATACCTTGATTTCAGCATTGTGAAGCTCTAAGCAGAGGAACTAATTAAACTATGTTCAGACTTCTCTGACTTACAGAATTGTGGGATAATAAACTTGTGCTGTTTTAAACTGTTAGGTTTATGACAACTTGTTATGGCAGTCTTAGGAAATTAATACTGTAATAAACTGAAAACTCCATGAAGGCAGGGTTTATATCTGCTTTTATTCCCCCCCCTCAGTATCCTCATGTGCAGCTCAGTGACTGGTAGAAAGTACTTCAATTAAAGGGTGCCTGGGTGGCTCAGTTGGTTAAGCATAAGACTTCAGGTCAGATCATGATTTCAGGATCCAAGAATGGAGCCAGACATCAGGCTCCCTGCTCAGCAGGGAGTCTGCTTATCTTTCTTCATCTGCCCTTCATCTGTACCTGCTTGTGTTTTCTTTCTCTCTCTCTCAAATAAAATAAATATAAAAATATTTTTAAAAAAGAAAATACTTCAGTCAAAATGTTTTGATCTCAAGAGAATCAAACAGGATGCAGGTAGGTAGGATAAAATTTCTAGGTTCTTACTTTGAGGCAGGTAGACTTTAGAAAAATATGAAGGATTGCTATGAGTACCATATACCAGTCTTGACATTATGTTTATGATAACATCCAAGGCCACCTCTCATAACCAGTGTTGTTTAGAGAAAATGGTATGCAAAAACTGCAATGGAAAAATTTAGCTTATGATGCTATCATCTGCTGTATTAACCAACACTTTAACTCTGTTGCTTGAATCCACAGAGAGCTCTAATGAATTTAGATGATGTAACTCAAATACTTATTCTACACATATCTCAATTTCTACTGTTTCTTTTCGGTATTTGTTTGATTTTAATTTTTTTAGTTTTATATTAGCATATTTCAGGTACAAATCAAAACGGCTTGAAAAACATCTTGAATCATTAGCTTCAGTTGCTCTATAGACCATATATGCATATAAATAGTATACCAAGCTTATTCAGATTACTCAGAAAAAAAATTTAATGTGTTCTACATGCATTTAATGCTCCTGTATTCAAATAGTTAATTTGCACTATGTTCTGTTCAGGAAAAAGAAAACTGTCACCCTGTCATTTTAGAGTCTGACACTAAGCTTGTCAAAAAAGGCAGCTGTTAAATTGAATTACTGTTGACATGCAGAGAAATGGCCCTTGCCAGATGTAAAAGACATCTGCGGCAATAAAGTGGTACAGAATGGCTTTTCAAATATGGTCATACTGGTATTTTGAATGGCATGTCTATGGCATGAAAACATGGCCTTGACTCAATCCATTTAAGGCAGTAAACTGAAGCCAGTGAGAAACATAAAGGACTTTTACCTTACCCATAGCTTATGCCTGGGTGTAGTAACAGTATAGTAATAAACCCCACATATTCTTATCTTATATCCAGAAGCAGTCATGCTTAAAGCACAGCAGGAAATATTTTGAGCTTCCAGGTCCTTAAGAATGTGGTTGGGTGAGGTAGTACATTTACAAATAGATTGTACAAAGAATAACTAAAAGCGTCTTTTAGAAACAAATACTACTATGATAATTTTTTACTGTGACATCGGTGAAAAAGTTGCTGGTTGAGATATTCTGACACTCTTGTTCATTAATTCAAAGGATTAAAGAATTACAGACAACACAGATAAGTCTGTAGTACATATGAGTTATACTGATACCCAAACAATAGAGGCAGTTCAAAAATATTTACTAATTGCCTAATCTTTCCCAGGTTCTTGGTTAGGTATTACCCAGAATGCATGAAATATTAAAAAGAAGAGATCAGGGGTGCCTGGGTGGCTCAGTGGGTTAAGCCTCTGCTTTCAGCTCAGGTCATGATCCCAGGGTCTTGGGATCGAGCCCCGCATCGGGCTCTCTGCTCAGCAGGGAGCCTGCTTCCTCCCTCTCTCTCCGCCTGCCTCTGTCTACTTGTGATCTCTGTTTGTCAAATAAATAAATAAAATCTTAAAAAAAAGAGATCATTCTCTCTCAAAATGTTCTTTATATAACGGGAAGACAGATGCAAACACACAAAAAAGTCTGTTCTGAGGAAGACTGTGCTAAGAGCTGGAACTGAAGCACAAAAACCACTTTTCAAAGATGAATAAGACAGCAAGATAAGCAAAGTTATCAGGGAGGAAGTAAGAAAGGAGTGGAATCTTAAATAACAGATATATATTTATACAAAGTTATTAAGAAAAATTAGACTACAAACACAATTTCTAAGGGTGGCTTCACAAATCATAATTTAAGGTATTGAGTTAGACAGTGCATTCTATTACTGTTGTGTCCCTTGACCATTTCTAATTGTACTTTGAACAGAATTATTTTCACTCTCAGACAAGACCAAAATGTTTGAGATTATGCCTAGAGGCTAGGTTCATCCCAGCAGTTAAGGTAGAGTCAGCTCTGATCTTTCTTTCCATGATTGATAAAAGCAAAAATCTCCTAGCTTTGTTTTGCTATATAGAGAAAGGTAAGAAATTATTTTATAAAAAAGAGAAGGATTCTATTGCTATATTAAATATTATTAGTTATTTATTGGGATAGTTCACTTCATATCTCTATTAGTAGGTACATTACTGTTTGGAGACATTTATTATTATCATATTTCAGATAAGAAAACTGAGGCTAAGAGGGATGGAATCCCTTGCACACACTATATAGGTAGAAAGTGGTGGATTCCTTGGAATATCTGAGTCCAAAACCTTTTATCCTTTGTTACTTACAAGTGATTTTTCCATATTCTGGAGTAGATACTGGATTGCTTTACTCAATGGGAAAATAAGAACAAATTAAGAGAAGTATCTGTGACTCCACTTAAATGTTTGCCTTTCTAGTTTACTACTCCCCGGGGCACCATTTATTCCCATGTGGACCCAAAATTTCTTGGTGAATCATTTGGCTTAGAGTTTTGAACGCTTGTGAACCACCTCTGAAATGGGTAGAAATATTTGAGGATTCTGGTTAAACAGAATAGAGCTGTCAGAACCAATCCCATATAATTCAGAATCCTGTCCATTTCTCTGCAAAAGGAGCCTCAAATGTAAGAAAATTGGAATTGTATGTTAAACACACACACACACACACACACACACACACACACACACACACAACATTAAATCTACAATAGCTACTTGGTTTTAATAGACTTTATTTTTAGAGTAATTTTAGTTTCACAGCAATACTGAGCAGACAGTACAGAGATTTATCATATGTCCCTGCTCCTACATATGCATAGCCTCTCCTATTCTCAATAACCCCCACCAGGGTAGTATATTTGTTAGTATTAATAAACCTACATTAAAACATTATTATCATTCAGAGTTAATAGTTTACATTAGGATTCAGTCTTGATGAATCCATTCTATGGATCTGGACAAATGAATAAAGGCATGCATCCACTTTTAAAGTATCTTACAGAGTAGTTTCATTGCCCTAAAAATTCTATGTCTACTTATGGATTATTCCCTGACCCCTTACCTCTGGAAACCACTGATATTTTTACTGCCTACATAGTTTTGCTTTTTTCCAAAATTTCATGTAGTTAGAAGCAGAGAGTATATAGCTCTTCCGATTGCCTTCTGTAAATTAGTAATATACATTTTAATTTTACTCCATGCCTTTTCATGGATTGATATATACATCCTAGTAGGTGTTAGGCAGTATCTCATTGTGGTTTTGATGTTCATATCCCTAATGACTAAAGATATTGAGAATAATTTCATGTGCTTATTGATCATTTTTATGTCTTCTTTGGAGAAATATCCACTCAGGTCCTCTGTCCATTTCTTAATTGGGTAGTTTTTCTACTCATTATTAAGTTGTAGATGTTGTCGAGTTGTTTTTTATATGTTCTGAATATTAAGCTCTCATGAGATATATGATTTTCAAATATTTTATTTTGTGCAGTCTTTTCACTATCTTGATAGTAGTATTTTATGCACCAAAGTTTTTTTTTAATTTTAAGGATTTTCATTTTGTTTTTCTTCTTCATTTCATACTAAAGAAATATCGCCAAATTCAACATAATTAAAATTTATCTTTATATATATATATATATATATATATATATATATATATATATATATTTATAGTTGTAGCTTTTAAATTTAGGGTTTAGATCCCTTTTCTTTTAATTTTATATGTGATATAAGAAAAAAGTCAAATTCCATTCTTCAACTCATATTGTGTTATACCCAGTTTTCCCATAATTTGTTGTTCTATCCCCATTAAATAATCTTGGGACTCTTGTTGAAAAATCAATGGAACTTAGATGTGTGGATTTACTTCTAGAATCTCCATTCAATTCCATTGGTCTTTATGTCTGTCCTTATGCTAGTTCTACATTCTTCTGAGTACTATCACTTTGTGGTAATTTTTGAAATCTGAAAGTTTGATTTCCCCCTTCTTAAAAATTAAATTAAATTAATTTTTTCAATGTTCCAAAATTCATTGTTTATGCACCACGCCCATGCTCCATGCAATACGTGCCCTCCTTAATACCCACCACCAGGCTCACCCAACTCCCCACCCCCATCCCCTCCAAAACCCTCAGTTTGTTTCTCAGAGTTCACAGTCTCTCATGGTTTGTCTCCCCCTCCAATTTCCCTCAACTCCCTTCTCCTCTCCATCTCCCCATGTCCTCCATGTTATTCTTTATGCTCCATAAGTAAGTGAAACCACATGATAATTGACTCTTTCTGCTTGACTTATTTCACTCAGCATAATCTCTTCCAGTCCCATCCATGTTGATACAAAAGTTGGATATTCATCCTTTCTGATGGAGGCATAATACTCCATAGTGTATATGGACCATATCTTCTTTATCCACTGTTTGGTGACTGTGGCCACTGCTGTTATGAACATCACCAACTTTGTTATTTTCCAAACCGTTTTGGATATTTGAGGTCTCTCAAAATTCCATGAACTTTAGATATTTTTTTCCATTTCTTTTTAATAAACACCATTGAGATTTTGATGGGAACTGCCTGAAATACAGATCACTTTAAATAATATACACATCATAACAATATTAAATATTCTAACTCAAACACAGGATGGCTTTGTATTTACTTATGCCTTCATCTTTAAGCCATATATTGTACTTTCCAGTATGCAAGTCTTTTGACTTCCTAATTAATTTATAATTTTATATTATTGTAAATTTTATATTATTGTATATAATTTTATACAACTGTATATAATTATTTGGTGTTGTAGATTTATATGCACCTAGATATAATACATATATATAATGTATATATTTATATACAACTATATATATAACAATATATATACAATAATAATTGTATATAATTATTTTCTTAATTTCTTTAGAGGTTATTTATGTTAGAATGTGGCAATATCACTGATTTTTTTACATGTGGATTTTGTATACTGCAATGTTGCTGAATTTATGAGTTGTAATAGGATGTGTGTGTGTATATTCTTTTTTTTAAGATTTTATTTATTTATTTGACACAGAGAGAGATCACAAGCAGGCAGAGAGGCAGGCAGAGACAGAGAGAAGCAGGCTCCCTGCTGAGCAGAGAGCCTGATGCGGGGCTCGATCTCAGGACCCTGAGATCATGACCTGAGCTGAAGGCAGAGGCTTAACCAACTGAACCACCCAGGTGCCCTGTGTGTGTGTATTCTTTAGGGCTTACTAGAAATAAAATCATATCATCTGAGAATATAGTTTTTACAACTTCCTTTCCAAACTTAAAGGCTTTTATTTCCTTTTTCTTGTCTAATTGCTCTAACTAGAATTTCTAGTAATATGTTGAATATAAGTGGCAAAAGCAGACATCTTGTCTTATGCCTGAACTTAGGGGAAAATATTCAATCTTTCACCATTAAGTATGATGTGAGCTGTGGCTTTTTCCTATATGGCTTTTAACATATTGAGAAAATTCCCTCATATTTCTAGTTTGCTGAATGTTTTGATCAAGAAAGGGTGCCGGTTCTGACAAATGTATATTCTGCATCAATTGATAGGGTCATTTTTTTCTCTTCAATCCATTTCTGTGGTGCATTGCATCAATTATTTTCCATATACTAAAACACCCTTACATTTCTGAGATAAACCTTATTGGTCATAATGTATCATTATTTTAATATGTTGCTGAATTAGTTTTGCTAGTATTTTGTTGAAGATTTCTGAATCTATGTTTATAATGGGTATCAATCTTCAGGTTTCTCTTCTTGTAGTGTAGCTTTCTGACTTTGATATTGGGACAATGCTAGCTTCAGAGAATGAGTTAGGAAATGTTCTTTCCTTGTATTTTTTTTTGGGGGGGGGAAGTTTGAGAACAATCCATGTTTATTCTTTTCTTTTTTAAATTTTGAAAGAACTTACCAATGAAACCACTTGGTAGTGGGTTTTTATTTTGAGGTGATTTTTATTAGGGATTCAATCTTCTTACTTGTTGTAGGTCTATTGAGATTTTCTATTTTTTCCCGAGTTCATTTTGGTAGTGGGTATGTTTTTCAGAATTTGTCCACTTAATCTAGATATCCAAAGTAGTGTCATATGGACGTTCATAGTATTCTCAAAATCCTTTTTATTTATGAAAACATTAATAGTAATTTCCCTCCAAGTTTAATAACTTGAGCCTTCTCTATTATTTTTAGTCAATCTAACTAAATGGTTGCCAATTTTGTTGATTTAAAAAATACACAAATTTGGGGCATCTGGGTGGCTCAGTTGTTAAGTGTCTACCTTTGGCTCAGGTCATGATCTCAGGGTCCTGAGATCTAGCCCTGCATCAGCCTCCCTTCTTAGCGGGAAGCCTGCTTCTGCCCCTCCTCTCACTGGTTATTTTTCTCCATCTCTCTCTTTCCCTCAAATAAATAAATAAAATCTTAAACATAACAAATAACACGGAGGACATGGGGAGATGGAGAGGAGAAGGGAGTTGAGGGAAATTGGGGGGGAGATGAACCATGAGAGACTATGGACTCTGAAAAATAACCTGAGGGTTTTGAAGGGGCGGGGGGTGGGGGGTTGGGGGAGCCTGGTGGTGGGTATTGTGGAGGGCATGCATTGCATGGAGCACTGGGTGTGGTGTAAAACTATGTATGAATTCTGTTACGTTGAAAAGAAATTAAAAAAAAAGTTTCTATACTCAGGGGGCCTGGTGGTACAGTAGCCTGACTCTTGATTTCAGCTCAGGTCATTATCTCAGGGTCAGGACATTGAGC
>PISX010013052.1:0-47253 GCA_004024625.1 Mellivora capensis | reverse complement strand
TTGAAAAGAAATTAAAAAAAAAGTTTCTATACTCAGGGGGCCTGGTGGTACAGTAGCCTGACTCTTGATTTCAGCTCAGGTCATTATCTCAGGGTCAGGACATTGAGCCCCAGGTAGGGTTTTGTGCTGAGTGAGGAGTCTGCTCTTCTCTCTCCACCCTTCTCCTTTTGCCCTTGCTCCCTCTCTAAGATAAATATATCTTAAAAAAAAAAAGAAGTTGCTACAGCCAATGTCAAAGTGTTTACTGCTTCTATTCTTCTTTAGTATTTTAATGGTTTCTGTCTCATAATTAGGTCTTCAATCATTTAAATTAATTTTCTGTGTATTAATTTTGTGTAAGAAAGTGGTCCAGTTTCATTCTTTTGCATGTTTTTGTCCACTCTTCCCAACACCATTTTTTGAAAAGACTGTCTTTTGTTCCCCCATTGGACACTCATGCTTTGTCAAAGATTAATTTACCATGGAGTTTTGGGTTCATTTCTGGATTTTCTATTCTGTTGTATTGATCTATGTGTCTATTTCTGTGTGTGCCGGTACCATACTTTCTAGATCACTACAGCTTTTAAATAAAACTTGAAATCAGGAATTGTGATGCCTCCAACTTTGCTTTGCTTTTTCAAGATTGCTTTGGCTATTTGGAGACTTTTGTGGTTCTATACAAATTTCAGGATTGTTTGTTCTAGCTCTGTGACAAATGTTATTGGTATTTAGATAGGGATTGTGTTACACATGTAGATTGCTTTGGATAGTATAGACATTTTAAGAGAATTTGTTCTAATCCATGAACATGGATTGTCATTCCATTTCTTTGTGTCATATCTAATATTTTTCATTAAATTTTTACAGTTTTCAGAATATAGACCATTTACAACTTTGGTTAGGTTTATTCTTCAGTATCTTATGGTTTTCAGTGCATTTTTTTCTAGTTTTATTCCATTGTGCTCAGAAAGATAATTTATATGACTTCAGAATTTTAAAATTTATTAAGACTTGTTTTGTGGCTCAACATTTCATCTATTCTGGAGAAAAGT
Organism: Mellivora capensis; assembly: GCA_004024625.1. Lineage (NCBI taxonomy): Eukaryota > Metazoa > Chordata > Mammalia > Carnivora > Mustelidae > Mellivora > Mellivora capensis. Next base: position 46,222 of record PISX010013052.1, on the reverse strand, counting down.
CTATATACACTTGAAAATAATGTGTATTTTTCTGTTATTGGGTAGAATGTTCCTCATATATCTGGTAGGTCTAATTGTTTTATAGTGTTAAGTCCTTTATTTCATTATTTTACCCCTGTCTTGTTGCTTATTCTTTTTATGAGAATGAGATAATAAAGTCTCCATTTATTAATATTTGAATATTATTATTATTCACTCATAGAAAGATAAATGCCATATGATTTTACTCATACACTGAGTTTAAGAAACAAAACAAAAGACCAAAGGGGAAAACAAGATAGGAAGAGAAAGAAAAAGAAAGAGAAAGAAAGATAGAGACAGAGATCAAGAAACAGACTCTTAGTTATACAGAACAAAATGATGGTTACCAGAGGGAAGGTTGGGAGGTTAAATAGATGATGGGGTTTCAGGAGTGCACTTGTCATCATCAAACAGAAATGTGTATAGAATTGTTGAATCACTATATTTTACACCTGAAAATAATATAACACTGTATATTAAATGGAACTAAGATAAAAACTTAAAACATTTGTCACCAAGCAAATAATTTTTAAAAAGCTTTTACATTGGGTTGTCAAGATGAGAAAGCATTTCATTTCGATGTGAGGAAGAGAAGTCAATAAGTATAGGCAACTGTGCCAAGAACATAACTGTGAAGAAGAAGGGAAAGATAAGAGAAAAGCAAGAGCTCTGTATGAGATTTTATTTTTCTCTTTTCATTCATTCTTATCGGTAAGTTCCTTAAGTACTTCTTTAACAACTTAAAAAAAAAAAACTATGATATAATTTAATGTGTTTATACATTTATCAAAGTAGAATACAAACCACAAAATTCTGGTGCAGGTGATCAGGGCTGGTATTGTGTCTCCAGTTATCATAGATACAGGTTCTTTTAATCTTTTCCCTCCATTTCCTAGTACATGACTTCTTTTTTCAAGATCACATCATAGTTTAAATGGCATTTAAGGAGGCACCTGTGTGGCACAGTAAGTTAAGCTTTTGACTCTTGTTTTTGGCTCAGGTCATGATCTCAAGGTCATGAGATGGAGCCCTGCATGGGCTCTGCACTCTGCATGGAGTTTGCTTGAGATTCTTTCTCTGCCTCTCTTTGCCCCTCTCTCTCAAGCTCTTTCTCTAAAATTAATTAATTAATTAAGTAACTAACTAACTAACTAATGAATAAATAAATAAATATTTAAAAAATAAATGGCAATGTAGTCTTTGTATTAGATCCATGTTATCATGAGTTGGAAGGAGGCAGAAACAGATGGCAAAATATTGACCCACTTGGCTGAGTTCACTTTTTATAATTACACCTCCCAGATACAGTGGAAATGTGCAACATAGGATGCCTAACAGAGAATATTACATTTACCTAACATGCTGGGGTGATCTTAGTTTCTTATTGAAGAAATACTAGATTCTAACATCAGAACCTCATTTTTTTCCTTCCATATTCTACAGTATATTATCATATGCAGTAAAATCAAATATGTTCTGACTTTGAGGGTGAGCTTAGTCATTTTCAAGAATTCATTTGTGGGCTAAATAAAGCACCCAATCAGGAACTATATCAGGACTAATACAATCTAGAGTCTGATGTTTTGGACTACTTGATGGGAGGTTGGGGAGCCAGGTGGTGGGTATTATGGAGGGCACGCATTGCATGGAGCACTGGGTGTGTTGCAAAACTATGAATTCTGTTACGCTGAAAAGAAATGAAATTAATAAAAAAAATAAATAAATACATAAAAACAAACAAACAAAAACAAAAGAAGGACATCTTATGGAAAACACCCTTCATTAAACTCATTTCTTTTTTTGGTGTTATTTATTATGCAGTATCCTGTATACTCAAATTCCATAAATTTAAATGAATTATTAACATAAAAGTAATTGACCAATCCACTATGAGCAAGGCATCCCTATTGTTCAGTTTATTTGACTATAGGACAAAAATACAGAAGGTGCAGTTTTCTAACCTCACACTACTCTGATATTGTTTCTTCTCCACTTTGAATTTAACTTGTTAAATATCTGCAAAATAATAAGACCTTATACCTACAGAAATGATAAGTCCTTTATATACATTATCTTAATTAGTATTTATAAAAATCTGGCTAAAAATTTATTGCCTACAATCTTTATTAGATAAACCGAGGCTTAGAAAGATTGAATAACTTATTTGTACATAACTTTGTGGTGGAAAGTACACCATTTTATAAAAAATGCTCCTAAAGAGGTTTTTACAATGTATGGTTTTGACATTCACTTGCCTGTGATTTGGAGTGGTACATGTTTAAATGATTATAAAAATTATAGTGGGTATTTATTCATTTTAATATACTTGAAATATAAGACTAGTACTTTGCTGGTATTGAGTGTGGGTTACATAAATATCTATTAGATCAACCTGGTTGATACTGTTGTTCAAGTCTTCTATATACTTATCATCTATGTAAATGTTCTACCAATTATTGAGATGGAAGCTGAAGACTCAAGCTATAATTGTGGCTTTATTTGTCTCCTATATTTTGAAACTATATTTTACATGCATACACTTTCAGGATTGTTATGTTTTCTAATGATTTAATACTCCTATTGGTAAAAAAAAAAACAACTCTTTCTTGTTCTGAGGTCTATTTGATCTGATATTAGTATAGTTATTTCAGCTTCATATTGATTAGTGTTTTCATGGTATATGTTTCTGTATCTTTTATTTTTAATAAACCTAAGTAATTTTATGTATACTGATTCATACAACATAAAACTGAGTTTTACATTTTTCTTTAATTTTTATTGACATATAACTGACATACAAACAAGGTAAAAGTTTAAGGTGTACAGAATGATTTGATTTATATGTATTGCAAAATTAGTACCATAAGTTCAAAAAAAAGAAGAAAAGAAAACACTTCCATTTTCAACAATATGTATGGAACCTGAGAGCATTGTATTAAGTGAAAAAGTCAGACAGGGGGGCGCCTGGGTGGCTCAGTTGGTTGAGCGACTGCCTTCGGCTCAGGTCATGATCCTGGACTTCCAGGATCGAGTCCCGCATCGGGCTCCCAGCTCCTTGGGGAGTCCGCTTCTCCCTCTGACCTTCTCCTCTCTCATGCTCTCTCTCACACATTCTCTCTCAAATAAATAAATCCTTAAAAAAAATTTTAAAAAAGTCAGACAGGGAAAGAAAAATATTTTATGTGGGGAATCTAATAAAAAACAAAAACAAAAACAAAAACAAAACAAAAGTAAAAAAGGAGACCATATTTCTGTGTTTGCCAGAGTAAGGGGGTGGAAAACTGGATGGACATGGTCAAAAGATATAAAATTCCAGTTATAAGAAAAATAAGTACAAGAGTTCTACGTTTTTATCCAATCTGACAATTTCTGCTTTTTAATGAAATATTTTTTTATTTATTATGCATAATATAATTATCAGTTTGGTTTGGATTAACTCTACTATCTTGCTATTTTTTTTAAATTTCCAATTTGTTCACTGTTTCTTTGCTCTCCTTCTTCCCTGCCTCATTTTGAATTAATAAATGTTTTTGCCAGTCCCATTACATCACTACTATAGGCTTAATTACCACTTTATTTTTTAAAATATTTTATTTATTTATTTCACAGAGAGAGAGAGAGAGAGAGATCACAAATAGGCAGAGAAGCAGGCAGAGAGAGAGGGGGAAGCATGCTCCCTGCTGAGCAGAAAGCCCAATGTGGGGCTCGTTTCCAGGACCCTGAGATCATGACCTGAGCTGAAGGCAGAGACTTAATGCACTGAGCAACCTAGGTGTCCCTTAATTATCACTTTTAAAAAAGGTATTATTGGTATGTATTCTTTTTTATTTTTTTAATTTTTTAATCTCTTTTCAGTGTACCAGAATTCATTGTTTAAGCACCACACCTAGTGCTCCATGCAATACATGCCCTCTATAATACCCACCACCAGGCTCACCCAACTTCCCACCCCTCACCCCTTCAAAACCCTCAGATTGTTTTTCAGAGTCCATACTCTCACTGTTCATATCCCCTCCAATTTCCCTCAACTCCCTTCTCCTCTCTTATACCAAGCAGTTAACAACTGGAAATTTAATTTAAAAATACTTATTTTTCAACATTATCAAATTATAAAATAATTGTATATATATATATATATACATATATATGTAGACATTTTGTAGAAATTGATAAACTAATGATAAAATGTATATTGAAATGCCAAAGCCTTAGTAAAGCCAATGTAAGATTGAAAAAAATATAAGATACTTAAGGATCTTAGACAACCTTGTATCAAGAATTAATAGAAAGCTGTAATGGAGAAAGTATATCCATAGACCAATGGACTGAATAGACTCACTGAAAATAGATCCCTATATATATATATATATAAACAACTGATGAAATAAATATAAAAGGCAGTTTGGTGATAAAGTATACTTTTTCAAGAAATGGTTCTGGAGAAATTGAATATCCACCCATAAAAAATTAATATAGACACAAACTTCACATTTTACACAAAAATTAACTCAGAACAGATTGTAAAAATTAATATAAAACAGATAAATATAAAATATATAAGAGAAAAAATAGAAAATCTGCAAGAGTTCTTTAGCCATGAAATTAAATTTTTTAAAAAAGTTGGATGTTTATAAATGAAAAATTTCTGGTTGCAAAAGATGCCATTAACAGAGTAGAAATACAAACAACAGGTTGGAAGTATATATTTGTACACTATACTTCTGATAAAGTATTTGTATCCACAATATACAAAAAGCTCTTAAAATTTAAAAAAAAATTAAAAATGAGAAAAAATATCTAAACAGACATGTCTCCTAAGAAAAATTATATATGGCAAGTAATCATAAGATGTTCAAAAGCAATTATTATGAAAATGCAAAGTGAAAATAACAAAAAGATACCATGACACACCTATTAAAATTTATAAAATCCAAAAATATAACAATACCAGTTGCTGATGAGTATGCAAAGGACAGAAAATCTACTCATTACTTTTGGAAATTAAAAATGGTACAGCAACTTTAGAGGACAGTTTATCAGTTTCCAATAAAATAAAGATAGTCTTACCATTTGATCCAGCAATCACATTCCTCTAAGTATTTATTCAACATATTAAAAGACATATTTATGCAAATACTTGTGTGCAAAAGTTAATCACGATGTCATTTATAATTTCCAGTGACTGAAAGCAACAAATATTTCCCTTAATAAGTGAATAATAAAATATACTATGGGTACCATTGAAAACTACATATTATTTGTTGATAAACTATTGATATGCTTAACAACTTGGATGAAATTTAAATATATTTTCCAAAATAAATAAATAAATAAATAAATAAATAGATTTTATATACTACTGTAGTTGTGGATAGACAGTTAGATCTATAGACCTATACTTTAGGTCTATAGGTAGATAGGTAGATCATAGATCTATGCTTTTATCAGAACCAAAAGAATTTTGGGGTGCATGGATAGCTCATTTGGTTAAGTGTCTCTTGAGTTTGGTTCAGGTCATGATTTCATGGTTGTGAGGTCAACCTTCATATCAGTCTCTGTGCTCAGTGTGGAGTTTGCTTTAGATTCTCTCTCTTCCTTTAACCCCTTACCCCACTTGCACATTCTCTCTCTCAAAACAAATAAATCTTTTAAAACTACAAATTTTACAGCACATAACATGAATCTTAATGTGCCCAAACTAAATATAACAAGTCCAGGGGGTTGAGGAAACTCAGAATAGAATCTTGATGAACAAATCAATCAGATGATGTAATCTCACTCAAGAGGGGTATGGGAAAGGTGTTTACCTAAGCAGGTCTAAAAGTGAAGACAACAGGAATTCAACCATAAATAATGAATTGTTTTTCACAGGAGCACACGTTGGTAATTCTGACACCACTGTGTTTTTATTGGGGTTGAAAAATTAAGACCAGAAACAAGATTATCTAATGATGAGACAGTGAATTGCTGTATTCTACCATTTAGGGGCAGTTTGTTGTTGTTTGCTTGTTTGTTTTATTTTGTTTTTATTTTTGTTTTTGGTGGAATGGGTAAGGCTAAGTCTGTGGGTAGGAATAATCTAAGCTATTCCCAGGTTTGAAGAAATGGGAACGCATAAAACCAGGCTGGTCATCATATAATTTTCTCTAGACACCATGGCAGTAACAACATGAAAGATAGTTGCAAGTTGGATTTGCCACTTGGTAAAAACAATTCTGTTGACTGTGATAAAGAAAATTCATGATGATAATCACATATTTGATAGTTGGTTTTCTTATGTGCATGACTGTTCCCTTTTCTTTTCTTTTTTTATAAAATAAGTATAATTTGACTCTGTAGAATTGCATTAAAATGTTAAAAAACAGAATTTTATTTCTTCTACTAGGTTGTGAGTTGCTTGATAGCAGAGAGTGTGACTGGGAGGAAAAGATAGAAAATAGAAAGAATAAAAAGGGTAAAAAAATTAAGATGAAAGATATATACAGATATATACAGGGGTGGTTAAGTTATAGCATCTGCCTTCAACTCAAGTCATGATCTCTGCTCAGCCAGGAAACTGCTTCTCCCTCTTCTGCTCCCACTGTTTGTGTTCCTCTCTTGTTGTCTCTCTATGTCACATAAATAAATAAAATATTTTTTTAAAGAAAGATATATACAAATATAGAAGAACTATGAAAAAGAAGTAGAGAATGTCTGGGAAAAGTAGATAAAGCAAGATGATTTTGGATCAGACCAAGATGGAGTAAGTATATTCCACCCCTTCTCTCCCACTGAATGCAAATATAATACATATTCATGATGAATAAGTCAGCTATCTGGGAATCTGAAAAGTAAATTATACCAGGCAGAATGGGGAAGGAGATCAGAATTCAGTAGATCACAAAAACCAGGGGTGAATTTTATGTTCCCATCTTCCCACACTAGTATTGCCTCAATAGACTCAAAGAAAGCCCATAGTTCAGAAGCACACTATCATGCAGACAGAAATTATCACATTGTCAGTGAAGGCTGAACTTGCTCCCAGCACTGAGAGAAGATATTCTTTTTCCCTGGCCAGGCTTTTTTTCCCAAGAAATTGTGGTAATACCCATTGCATTTTTCTTGCTCCTTTAATTGGCCTATGCTATAAACATCCTTCATAAGACTGCTTTTGCTTTCTCTCAAAAGTTTTGGACAGTTGTGTTTTCCTTTTCATTATTTACATTTTTAAAAATTTCTTCTTTGAATTCCTGCTTGACCCATTCTTGTTTAGTAGCCTGTTTTTATAGCATCCATGTATGTGTGGTCTTTCAAATAATTCATTTTTTATTAATATTTTCATTTTTAAATTCCTTTTTTAAACTTCTTTTATAATTTTTAAATTTGTACTTATATTTTTACATATTTTTAACTTTTTATTTTCATTATTTATATTTATTATTATTATTGGATCTAGATTATTTTTAAAGATTTTATTTATTTATTTATTTATTGACAGACGGAGACACAGAAAGAGAGGGAACACAAGCAGGGGGAGTGGGTGAGGGACAACAGGCTTCCTGTGGAGCAAGGAGCCCAATATGGGCCTCGATCCCAGGACCCTCGGATCATGAGCTGAGCTGAAGGCAGACACTTAATAAGTAAGCCACCCACCCAGGTACCCCATGGATCTAGATTCTTTAACAAACAGAACAAAGCACACCTAATATGTATTTGTGGGGTTTTTTTTTGGGGGGGGGACGGGTTTATTATTATTTTTTCTTTATTACTTTTTTTGGCCCTTTTCTTTTCTGGAAAAAATGATGACAAAGAGAAATTCACTGTGAAAGACAGAAGAGGAAATATAACTTATGGCCAGGTATTTAATCAATGAAGATATAAATAAGATATCTGAACTAGAATTAAATAAAAAAAAATTCTAGGGATACTAGCTGGGCTTTAAAAAATCATAGAAAACACTAGAGAACCTCTTGCTGCAGCGAAAGAAATAATATCTAGTCAGTCCATAATTAAAAATGCTATAACTCAGATGCAAAACCAAATAGAAGCCTTAAAAATGTCGATGAATGAAGCAGAGGAGCAAACCAGTAATACAGAAAATAAAATTATGGAAAATAATAAAACTGAAAAAAAAGAAAAAAAAGTAATGGATCATAAATGTAGACATCAGGAACTAATTATTAAACATAACATTCATATCATAGGGGCCCCAGAAGATGGAGAGAAAAAGGGAAAGAAGATTTATTCAAACAAATTACAGCTGAAAACTTCCCTAATCTGTGGAAGGACACAGACATCAAAATCCAGGAAGCACAGAGAACTCCCATTAAGCTCAAAAAAACCCACAAAAAACAGTAATTGCCAAGGCATATAATAGTCACATTCACAAAATACACAGACAAGGAAAGGCATCCTGAAAGCAGCAAGGGAAAAAAAAAAAAAGTCCTTAACCTACAAGGGAAGACAGATCAGGTCTGCAGCAGAACTATGCATAGAAATATGGCAGTCCAGAAGAAAATGACAGGAAATATTCAATGTGCTGAAGTGAAATATGGAGGTGAAAATATGCAGCCAAGAATTCTTTATGCAGCAAAGCTGTCATTTAGAATAAAAGGAAGATAGTGTCCCAGACAAACAGATGTAAAGGATTTCATGACCACTAGACAGACCCTGTAAGAAATTTTAAAGGGGGCACTGTGAGTGGAGAAAAAAAAAAGGACCAAAAGCTGCAGAGACTACAAAGGACCAGAGAACATCACCAGCACATCAACTCTACAGGTAGCACAATGGCACTAAATTCATATCTTTCGGTAAACGCTCTGAATATAAATAGAATAAACATTCCAATCAAAAGACAAAAAACAAACAAAAAAAAAGAAAACAAAGCAAAATCCAAGATCCATTTGTATGCTGTCTTAAAGAGTCTCATTTTAGACTGAAGATACCTGCAGACTGAAAGATAGAGGGTGGAGAACCACCTATCATGCTAATGGCTGTCCAAAGAAAGCTGGTGTAGCCATAATTATATCAGACAAACTAGATTTTAAAACAAAGACTTCGATAGATAAATAAAGCATTACATCATAATTAAGGGATCTATCCATCAAGATGATCTAAAAATTATGGGATGCCTTGGTGGCTCAGCCAGTTAAGTGGCTGAATTGTGATCTCAGCTCAGTCCTTCATCTCCAGGGTCATGAGTTTGAGACTCATGGAAGGCTCCAAACATTGTGTGTAGAGCCTACCTTAAAAAAACAAAAAAAATTACCTTTAACATTTGTAAATATTTATGAGCTCCCAACTTGGGGGCACACAAATATATAAATCAATTAATAATAAACACAAAGACACTCATTGATAATGATACAATAATAGTAGAGGACTTTAATTCCCTACTTACAACAATGGACAAATTATCTAAGCACAAATTCAGCAAGGAAACAATGACTTTAAATGACATGGTGGATCACATGGATATAACAGATATATTCAGTATACTTCACCCTAAGGTGGCAGAGTATTCTTTTCAAGTGCACACATTCTTTTCAAGTGCACACAGAACATTCTCCAGAATAGATCACATACTGGGTCACAAATCAGCCGTCAACAAGTTCAAAAAGATTAAGATGATACCATGCATATTTTCAGACCACAATGTCATGAAATTGGAAGTCAAACAAAGGAAAAAATGGAAAGACCTCAAAAACATAGAGGTTAATAGAATGCCTCAATAAAAGATGAATTTATTAATCAGGAAACCAAGAAGACAGTTAAAAATATATGAAAATAAATGACAATGAGAACAAGACAGTCCAACATCTTTGGGATGCAGCAAAGACCATCATAACAGAGAAGTATATTGCAAAACTGGCCTGCCTCAAGAAGTTTGAAATGTACCAAACACACAACCTAACCTTACACCTAAAGGAGCTAAGAAAGGAACAATAAATAAAGCCTAAAGCCAACAGAAGGGAAATAATAAAGATTAGAGCAGAAACAAATGATATAGAAACAAACAAAAATATTAGAATGTATTAATGAAACTAAAAGATGGTTCTTTGACAGAATGAATAAAATTGATAACCCCCTAGCCAGACTTAACAAAAAGAAGAGAGAAAGGACCTAAATAGATAAACTCATGAAAGAAAGAAGAGATATCACAACAAACACCACAGAAATGCAAACATTTAGAAGGAAATATTATGAAAAAAATATATGCCAACAAACTGAGTAACCTGGAAGAAATGGAAAAATCCTAAGAAACTTAAAAACTAACAAAACTGATACAGGAAGAAATAGAAAATTTGCACACATAAGCAACAAAGAAATTGAATCAGTAATCAGAAATCTCCCAGTACATTAAAGTTCTGGATCAGGTAGCATCCCAGGGGAATTCTACCATGCATTTCTTTTTTTTTATTTTTTATTTTTTATAAAAATATAATGTATTTTTATCCCAAGGGGTACATGTCTGTGAATCACCAGGTTTACACACTTCACAGCACTCACCATAGTACATACCCTCCCAATGTCCATTACCCCCCCTTTCCCAACCTCCCTCCCCCCAGCAACACTCAGTTTATTTTGTGAGATTGAGTCACTTATGGTTTGTCTCCCTTGCAATCCCATCTTGTTTCTTTTATTCTTTTCCTACCCCCCAACCCCCCCACATTGCATCTCCACTTCCTCATATCAGGGAGATCATATGATAGTTGTCTTTCTCCAATTGACTTATTTCACTGAGCATGGTACCCTCTAGTTCATTCCACGTCATTGCAAATGGCAAGATTTCATTTCTTTTGATGGCTGCATAGTATTCCATTGTGTATATATACCACATCTTCTTTATCCATTCATCTGTTGATGGACATCTAGGTTCTTTCCATAGTTTGGCTATTGTAGACATTGCTGCTATAGACATTTGGGTGCACATGCCCCTTCGGATCACTATGTTTGTATCTTGAGGGTAAATACCCAGTAGTGTAATTGCTGGGTCATAGGGTAGTTGATTTTCAACTTTTTGAGGAACCTCCATGCTGTTTTCCAGAGTTCTACCATGCATTTAAAGAAGAGTTAATACCTATTCTCTTGAAACTGTCCCAAATAAATAAATAAATAAATAGAAATGGAAGCAAACCTTAAAAAAAAAAAAAAAGAAAAGGAGAATTACATTCCAGTAGCACTGATGAACATTGATGTAAAACTCTTAATAGCATACTAGCAAATTGAATTCCACAGTACATTAAAAGAATTATTCACAATGCACAAGTGAAATTTATTACTGGTCTGCAGGGGTGGTTCAATAATCACAATTCACACAACGTGATATACACCACATTAATAAAATGAATGATAAGAGCCATAGGATCCTGTCAATAAATGCAGAGAAAGCATTCAGCAAAATACAGGACCTTTTCTCATTAAAAACCCTCAACAAAATAGGGATAGAGCGAACATACCTCATGATTATAAGGGCCATATATGAAAAACCCACAGACAATATATCCTCAATGGGGAGAAACCGAGAGCTTTTCCCCTATGACTGAAAGCAAAACAAGGATGTTCACTTTCTTCTTTATTATTAAACATTGTACTGGAAGTCTTAGCCTCAGCAATCAGAAAACAAAATAAATAAATGTCGCCCAAATAACAAGGAAGAAGTTAATCTTTCACTATTTGCAGATGACATGACACTATGTAGAAAACCTTGAAGACTCCACCCAACAATTTTTAGAACTAATACATAAGTTAACAAAGTTGCAGGATATAAAATCAATTTGCAGAAATTTGTTGTTTTTATAAGTCACTCACAGAAAGACAAATACTATATTATTTCACTCATGTAAAATTTAGGAAACAAAACAAACAAACAAGGGAAAATGGGGAGAAAAAGTCAAGAAATAAACTCTTAATTATGGAGAACAAACTGAATATAATCAGAGGGGCAGTGAGTGGCCTAAATGCGCCCATAAAATGACACAGGGTTGCAGATTGGATAAAACGACAGGACCCATCCATATGTTATCTACAAGAGACCCATTTCAACCCTAAGGATATACCCAGGCTGAAAGTGAAGGGATGGAGAAGCATCTTTCATGCCAATGGCCCTCAAAAGAATGCTGGAGTAGCGATTCTCATATCATAGAAATTAAATTTTAAACTAAAGACTGTAGTTAGAGATAAAGAAGGACACTACATAATTCTTAAAGGGACTATCCATCAAGAAGATCTGACAATTGTAAATAATTATGCCCCTAATATGGGATCAGCCAATTACATAAGAAAACTGTTAATCAAGATAAAGAGTCATATTGATATGAATACAGTAATAGCAGGAGATCTCAACATGCCTCTCTCAGTAATAGACAGATCATCCAAGCAGAAAATCAATAAAGAAACAAGAGCATTGAATAGAATATAACACATACTGGGTATATTTTTTCCTGCTTTGTCAAATATTATTTGACCATAGAGTTGAGGGTCCATATCTGGGCTCTCTACTCTGTTCCACTGGTCCATGTGTCTCTTTTTATGCCAGTACCATGCTGTCTTGGTGATCAGAGCTTTGTAGTAAAGCTTGAAATCAGGTAACATGATGACACCAGTTTTATTTTTGTTTTTCAACATTTCCTTAGCAATTCAGGGTCTCTTTTGATTCTATACAAATTTTAGAATTATTTGCTCCAGCTCTTTGAAAAAAATCAGTGGAATGTTTATTCTTCCGATTCAAGAGCAAGGAATGGTCTTCCATCTTTCTGTCTCTTCTTCAGTTTCTTTCATGAGTGTTCTGTAGTTCCTCAAGTACAGATGCTTTACCACCTTGGTTAGGTTTATTCCCAGGTATCTTATGGTTCTTGGTGCTATAGTAAATGGAATCTATTCTCTAATTTCCCTTGCTGTGTTTTCACTGTTAGTGTATAAGAACGCCAGTGATTTCTGTACATTGACTTTGTATCCTGCCAAGTTACTGAATTGCTGTAGGAGTTCTAGTAGTTTGGGGGTGGAGTCTTTTGGGTTTTCCATATAAAGTATCATGTCATTTGCGAAGAGAGAGAGTTTGACTTCTTCATTGCAAATTTGGATACTTTTTTTTTCTCTTTGTTGTCTGATTGGTGTTGCTAGGACTTCTACTACTATGTTGAACAAGAGTGGTGAGAGTGGGCATCCTTGTCATGTTCCTGATCTCAACGGGAAGGTTGTGAGCTTTTTCCCATTGAGGATGATATTTTCTGTGAGTCTTTCATAGATGGATTTTATGAAGTTCAGGAATGTTCCCTCTATCCCTATACTTTGAAGCGTTTTAATCAGGAACAGATGCTGGATTTTGTCAAATGCTTTTTCTGCATCCATTGAGAGGACCATGTGGTTCTTCTCTCTTCTCTTATAGATTTGTTCTATCACACTGATTGATTTGCAAATGTTGAACCAGCCTTGTAACCCAGTGATGGATCCCACCTGGTCATGGTGGATGATCTTTTTAATGTGCTGTTGGATCCTGTTTGCTAGGATCTTGTTGAGAATCTTAGCATCCATATTCATCAGTGATATTGGTCTGAAATTCTCCTTTTTGGTGTGGTCTTGGCTTGGTTTGGGGATCAGAGTAACACTGCATTCATAAAAAGAGTCTGGGAGTTTTCCTTCTGCTTCAATTTTTTAAAATAGCTTCAGGAGAATAGGTATTATTTCTTCTTTGAAAGTTTGGTAGAATTCCCCAGGGAATCCATCAGGTCCTGGGGTCTTGTTTTTTGGGAGGTTTTTGATCACTGCTTCAATCTTGTTACTAGATATTGGTTTATTCACTTGTCAATTTCTTCCTGGTTCAATATTGGGAGTTTATAGTTTTCCAGGAATGCATCCGTTTCATCTAGGTTGCTTAACTTATTTGCATATAACTGTTGATAATACTTTCTGTTGATTGTTTCTACTTCCTTGGTGTTAGTTGTGATCTCTCCCTTTTCATTCATAATTTTATTAATTTGAGCTTTCTCTCTTTTCTTTTGGATTAGTGTGGCCAATGGTTTATCGATCTTATTGATTCTTTCAAAAACCAGCTTCTAGTTTCATTGATATGTTCTACTGTATCTCTAGGTTCTAACTCATTGTTCTCTGCTGTAATCTTGATTTTTTCCCTTCTTATGTGTGGAGTTGGTTTGATTTGTTGTTGATTCTCCAGTTCTTTAAGGTGTAGACTCAGCTGGTGCATTCTGGATTTTTCAATTTTTTTGAGGGAGGCTTGGATGGCTATATATTTCCCCCTTAGGACCGCCTTTGCTCTATCCCATAGGTTTTGGACCGAAGTGTCTTCATTCTCTTTGGTTTCTATGAATTGTTTAAGTGCTTCTTTGATCTCCCGGTTCATCCAAGCATTCTCTAGCAAGGTTGTCTTTAGCTTCCAGGTGTTTGATTTCCTTCCATATGTTTCCTTGTGATTGAGCTCCAGTTTCAAAGCATTGTGATCTGAGAATATGCAGGGAATAATCTCAGTATTTTGGTATCGGTTGAGTCCTGATTTTTGACCCAGTATGTGGTCTATTCTGGAAAAGGTTCCATGTGCACTTGAGAAGAATGAGTATTTTGTTGTTTTAGGGTGGAATGTTCTGTATATATCTATGAGGTCCATCTGGTCTAATGTGTCATTCAATGCTCTTGTTTCTTTATTGATTTTCTGCTTGGATGATCTGTCTATTACTGAGAGAGGCATGTTGAGATCTCCTATTATAAATGTATTTATATCAGTATAATCTTGATTAATAGTTTTCTTATGTAATTGGCTGCTCCCATATTGGGGGCATAGATATTTACAATTGTTAGATCTTCTTGGTGGATAGTCCCTTTAAGAATGATGTAGTGTCCTTCTGTATCTCTGACTACATATAGTCTTTAGTTTAAAATCTAATTTATCTAATATGAGAATCACTACCCTGGCCTTCTTTTGAGGCCCATTGGCATGAATGATGCTTCCTCATCCCTTCACTTTCAGTCTGGGTGTATCCTTACGTTCAAAATGGGTCTCATGTAGACAACATATGGATGGGTCCTGTCTTTTTATCTAATATGCAACCCTGTGTCATTTTATGGGCGCATTTAGGCCATTCACATTGAGAGTGATTATTGATAGATACGTTTTTATTGACATCTTGTTGCCTTTGCATTGTTTTTTTCTGTAGATTGTCTCTATATTTCTGTTCAATGATATTCTTAGGTTTTTTCCTCTTTTATTGATCCACTAGTTCTTCAGAATAGTGCTGTTTAATTTCCATGTATTCAAGATTATTTTTTCAATTTTCCTCATGTTTATTTCTAGTTACATACCATTGTTGTCAGAGGTTTTATTTTATTTTATTGTAATCTTGAAATTTCTAAGGCTGCTTTTGTGGGCTAACATATGATCTATCCTAGAAAATGCCTTGTGCACACTTAAGAAAAATGTCTGTCCTGCTGTTATCAAAATGTTCTGTATATGTCTGATAGGTCCATTTGGTCTACCAAGTCTAAATCTTCTTTTTCCTGGGGCATCTGGGTGCCTCAGTTGGTTAAGCAGCTCCCTTGACCTCAGGTCATGATCCCAGGGTCCTTGGATCAAGCCCCACGTCCAGTTCCCTGCTTGGTGGGGAGCCTGCTTCTCCCTCTCCCACTCCCCCTGCTTGTGTTCCATCTCTCACTGTGTCTCTCTTTGACAAATGAAAAAAAAAAAAATCTTCTGTTTCCTTATTGATTACCTGAATGGCATAGTCAGTGTTAAGAATGGGATATAAATATCCCCAACTATTATTGCATTGATGTTTATGTCTTACTTTAACTTTGTTATTATTATTATTATTATTATTATTGTTATTATTATTTAGGTGCCCAGTGTTGAGTGCCTAAATATTTACGATTGTTTGAACTTTTTTGATACAGTGTCCCCTTTATCATTTTATACTGATCTTTATCTTTTTTTATAATGTTTAATGTATTTTTTTTTCCAGGTATAGCTACCTCTGTTTTATTTTTAAGTTACCATTTGCTTAAAATATTTTTTTCCATTTCTTTACTCTGTCTTTTTGTTTCATTAAAACTCAAATGACCATTTTATATGCAAGGTATCTTTGGATCTTATGTCTTTACCCATTCAGTTATTCCAATTATTTTAATTAAAAAATTTAATCCATTAACATTTAAGGTAATTTATGACAGGTAAGGACTTAATGTTGTATTTTTGATAATTGTATTCTATTTTATAGATTCATTGTTCCTTGCTTTTTACCCTGCATTTTTTGCTTTTAATGTCTTTTGTTATACATATGCTTTGATTTTTTTAATCATGTCTTTGTTTAATTGCTACAGGTTTTCCCCATGTGATTAATATAAGGACTACATAAACAATGTTAAATTTATACCACTCTATTTTAAACTGATGAGATACCTTTGAGTTTAGCATTCTTAAAATTGAAAGTTTTACTTCACCCACTTACATTTTAAAGTTTGTCACTGACATTAAAATTCATATTTTTGTTTGATATTGTGTATTATATAACATTTTCATAGTTATTTTTACTATGTTTGTATTTTATTTTTTTAAATACTTTCAGCATAACAGTATTCATTGTTTTTGCACCACACCCAGTGCTCCATGCAATACATGCTCTCCTTAATACCCACCACCCGGCTCCCCCAACCTCCCAACCCTCGCCCCTTCAAACCCTCAGGTTGTTTTTCAGAGTCCATAGTCTCTCATGGTTCACCTCCTCTTGCAATTTCCCTCAACTCCCTTCTCCTCTCCCATCTCTCCATGTCCTCTATGTTATTTGTTATGCTCCATAAATAAGTGAAACCATATGATAATTGACTCTCTCTGCTTGACTTATTTCACTCAGCATTATCTCGTCCAGTCCCGTCCATGTTGATACAAAAGTTGGGTATTCATCCTTTCTGATGGAGGCATAATATTCCGTAATGTATATGGACCACATCTTCTTTATCCATTCGTCCGTTGAAGGGCATCTTGGTTCTTTCCACAGTTTGGCGACCGTAGCCATTGCTGCTATAAACATTGGGGTACAGATGGCCCTTCTTTTCACTACATCTGTATCCTTGGGGTAAATGCGCAGTAGTGCAATTGCAGGGTCATAGGGAAGCTCTAGTTCTAATTTATTAAGGAATCTCCACACTGTTCTCCAAAGTGCTACACCAAATTGCATTCCCACCAACAGTGTAAGAGGGTTCCCCTTTCTCCACATCGTCTCCAACACACGTTGTTTCCTGTCTTGCTAATTTTGGCCATTCTAACTGGTGTAAGGTGGTATCTCAATGTGGTTTTAATTTGAATCTCCCTGATGGCTAGTGATGAAGAATATTTTTTCATGTGTCTGATAGCCATTTGTATGTCTTCATTGGAGAAGTGTCTGTTCATGTTTTCTGCCCATTTTTTGACATGATTATCTGTTTTGTGTGTGTTGAGTTTGAGAAGTTCTTTATAGATTCTGGATATCAACATTTTTCTGTACTGTCATTTGCAAATAACTTCTCCCATTCCTTGGGTAGCCTCTTTGTTTTGTAGAGTGTTTCCTTTGCTGTGCAAACGCTTTTGATCTTGATAAGGTCCCAAAAATTCATTTTAAATTTTGTTTCCTTTGCCTTTGGAGACATATCTTAAAAGAAGTTGCTGTGGCTGATATCAAAGAGGTTACTGCCTATGTTCTCCTCTTTGATTCTGATGGATTCCTGTCTCACGTTGAGGTCTTTTATCCATTTCGAGTTTATCATTGTGTACGGTGTAAGAGAATGGTCGAGTTTCGTACTTCTACATATAGCTGTCCAATTATCCCAGCACCATTTATCTTGATGAAGTACCAAAAGTTCATTTTTGTTTTGTTTTCCTTGCTTTTAGAGACATGTCTTGAAAGAAGTTGCTGTGGCTGATGTCCAAGAGGTTACTACCTATGTTCTCCTCTAAGATTTTGATGGATTCTTATCTCACATTGAGGTCTTTCATCCTTTTTGAGTTTATCTTTATGTATGGTATTAGAGAATGGTCCAGTTTCATTCTTCTGCATGTGGCTGTCCAATTTTCCCAGCACCATATATTGAAGAGATTGTCTTTTCTCCATTGAATATTCTTTCCTGCTTTGTTGAAGCAGGACTATAGCAGGACTATTCATTGGCTATAGTGTTGAGGGTCTATTTCTGCCTCTCTATTCTATTCCATTTATCTATGTGTATGTTTTTGTGCCAATACCATACTGTCTTGGTGATTACAGATTTTTATAGAGCTTGATGTCAGGCATTGGGATGCTCCCAGCTTTGGTTTTCTTTTTCGACATTACTTTGGTAATTCAGAGTCTTTTCTAGTTCCCTACAAATTTTAGGTTCCTTTGTCCCACCTCTGTGAAAAATGTCAGTGGTATTTTAATAGGGATTGAACTGAATGTTTAGATTGTTCTGGGAAGAATAGATATTTTAACAATGTTTATTATTCCAATCCATGAGTATGGACTGTTTTTCCACCTCTTTGTGTCTTCCTCCATTTCTTTCATAAGTGTTCTGTAGTTTCTAGAGTATAGATATTTACCTCTTTGGTTAGGTTTATTCTTAGGTATCTTATGGTATTTGGTGCTACTGTAAATTGAATAAATTCTTTAATTTCTCTTTCTTCAATTATATTATTAGTGTATAGAAATGCAACTGATTTCTGTGCATTGGTTTTATATCCTGCCATGTTTCTGAATTGCTATATGAGTTCTAGCAATTTTGGAGTGGAGTCTTTTATGTTTTCCACATAAAATATCCTTTCATCTGTGAAGAGAGAGAGTTTGACTTCTTCTTTGCCAACTTGAATGTCTTTTATTTCTTTTTGTTGTCTGATTGCTGAGGCTAGGACTTCTAGTACTATGTTGGACATGAATGGTGAGAGTGGCCATCCCTGTCCTGTCTCTGATCTTAAGAGAAAAGTTCTCAGTTTTTTCCCATTGAGAATGATATTCACTGTGGGCTTTTCATAGGTGTCTTTTATGGTGTTGAGGTGTTACCTCTATCCCTATACATCGAAAGGTTTTCCTCAGGAAAGAATGTTATATTTTATCAAATGCATTTTCTGCATCAGTTGAGAGGATCATATGGTTCTTGTCTTTTACTTTTATTAATGTGCCTTATCATGTTAATTGATTTCTGAATCTTGAACCACCCTTTTAGCCCAGGGATAAATCCCACCTGTTCTGGTGAATAATCCTTTTAATGTACTATTGAATCCTACTGACTAGGAAATTGTTGAGTATTTTGGCACCCATGTTCATTGGGATATTCTTCTGTAATTTTCCTTTTTGATGGGGTCTTTGGTTTTGGAATCAGGGTAGATGCTGGTTTCATAAAATGAGTTTATAAACTTTCCTTCTATTTCTATTGTTTGAAACAACTTCAGTAGAATAGGTATTATTTCTTCTTTAAATGTTTAGTAGAATTCTCCAAGGAAGTCATCTGGCCCTGGACTATTGTTTTTTAAGAGGTTTTTTTTTTTTTATTAGTTCTTCAATTTCCTTGGTGGTTATTGGTCTGTTAAGATTGTCTATTTCTTCCTGTTTCAGTCTCAGTAGTTTATAAGTTTCCAGGAATATGTCCACTTCTTCTAGGTTGATTTATTTGTTGCCATATAGTTGCTGATTATAATTTCCAATAATTGTTCCTATTTTCTTGACGTTAGTTGTGATCTCTCTCTTTCCATTCATGATTTTATTAATTTGGGTCCTTTCCCTGTTCTTTTCAATAAATCTGGCCAGAGGTTTATCAGTATTATTAATTCTTTCAAAGAACCAGTTTCTAGGTTTTTTTTTTTTTAATCTGTTTTACTGTTTCTCTGATTTGTGTGTCATTGATTTCTACTCTATTTTTTATTATTTCTCTTCTGCTTAGTTTATGCATTGTTTGCTGTTCTTTCTCCAGGTACTTTAGGTGTAACTTTAGCTTGTGCATCTAGGATTTTTTTTTTTTTTAAGAGAGGCTTCGGTGGCTATGTATTTCCCTCTTAATTTTTTGAGAGGCTTGGATGGCTATGTATTTCCCTCTTAGGACTGCCTTTGCAGTACCCCATAGGTTTTGGACCAATGAGCTTTCATTCTCTTCAATTTCAAGGAATTGTGTAAGTACTTCTTCAATTCCCTCATTGACCCAATGATTGTTTAGTGCATGCTTTTTAACCTGCAAGTGTTTGACTTCCTTCCAAACAACTTCTTGTGGTTGAATTCCATTTTCATAGCATTGTGGTCTGAAAATATGCAGGGGATAATCTCAATCTTTTGGTATCAGTTGAGACCTGATTTGTGACCTAGTATGTGGTCAATTCTGGAGAAAATTCCATGTGCATTCGAGAAGAATGAGTACTCTGTTGATTTAGAGTGGAAAGTTCTGTATGTATCTAGGAAGTGCACCTGGTCCAATGCTCCATTCAAAGCTCTTGCTTCTTTGTTGATCTTCTGCTTAGATGATGTGTTCATTGCTGTGAGTGGAGTGTTGAGATCTGCTACTATCGATTTATTTTTACCAATATATTTCTTCACTTTGGTTATTAATTGGTTTATATAACTGGCTGTTCCCATGGTGGGGCCATAGGTCTTTAAAATTTTTAGATCTTCTTGTTAAACAGTCCCTTTTGGTATGATATAGCATCCCTCTATATCTCTTAGTACAATCTTTGGTTTAAAATCTAATTTGTCTGATATGAGGATTGCTACCCCAGTTTTCTTTGGATGTCCATTAGCATTGAAAAATGTTCCCCATCCCCTCACTTTCAATCTGGAGGTAACTTTAGGTTCAAAATGAACCTCTGTTCTAGATAGCATATGGATGGGTCCTGCTTTTTTACACAGTCTGGAAGCCCTGTGTCTTTTCATGATATCGTTTAGCCCATTTACATTCAGAGTAACTATTGAAATATATGAATTTAGTGCCACTGCATTACCTGTGAAGTCCCTATTTCTATAGATTTTCTGTTTGTTTGTTTTTTTTCCCTGTACTATGTGATTCTTGGGGTTTCTTTTCACTTACAGAATCCCCCTTAATATTTATTGCAGGGCTTGCTTGGTGGTTGCATATTCCTTCAGTTTCTGCTTGTTCTGAAAGATCCTTATCTCTTCATCCATTCTGACTGACAAGCTTGCTGGGTAAAGTATTCTGTGCTGCATGTTCTTCTCATTAATCCACTGAATACTTCTTGTCAGTCCTTTCTGTCTTGCCAGTTTTCTGGGGACAGGTTTGATGTTATTTTGATGTTCCTCCCTCAGTATGTAGGAAATCTCATCCCCCTAGCTACTCTCAGAAAAGCTTCCTTGGCTCTAACATTTGCAGGCTTCACTATACGTCAGGATGTTGATCTGTTTTTATTGATTTTCAAGGGGTCCTCTCTGCATCTTGGAAATGGATGCTTGTTTTCCCTCCCCAAATTAAGGAAGTTCTCAGCTATGATTTGTTCAAATATACCTTCCAGCCCTCTCTCTCCACACCCTTGGGGATCCTGATAATTCTGACATTGTGTCATTACATGGGATTGTTGATCTCTCTAAGTCTGTTTTCATGGACTATTAGCTGCCTATCCTTATTTTCCTAAGTTTCCTTCCTTTCTATCAGCTTGTCTTCTAGATCACTGATTCACTTTTCTGCCTCATTTACACCAGATATTAGAGTATCAAGTTTAGACTGCATCTCATTAATCACATTTATAAATTAGACCTGATTAGATCTCATTTCTACCCTTAGAGATTTTATATTGTCACTAAAGTTTTTTCAAGCCTAGCTACTGACTTCGTGATTGCTATCCTGAAGTCTATCTCTAACATCTTGTTTATAACCATATCCATTAGTTCCGTGGCAGAGGACATTGTTCTAGTTCTTTTCTTTTTGGGAGTTCCTCCTCCTAGTCATGCTGTCGAGGAATGGTTGAGTGAATGAACAGAGTCCAAAATATCAGTGACCATCCAAGTTAGATGCACCCTAGTAAAATCTGGAGTGTTTAGACACCACCACATTAAAAAAATAAAGCCAAAATGAAACATGGAACAAAATTTAAAAATTGGAAAAAAAATTAAAAGGGGGGTAAGATGAAGGGAGGCTATAATATCTCAGTGTGGACAAAGCAGTGTTTTTCAGTTGTTCTTGGGTGAATTTTGTTCTGTGTATTAGAGTACACCATGTGCCAAAATTACAAGGAAAGTAAAACTTGTATACATAAAAAGGTAAAACTGAATAGAGTGAAAAGAAGGGCTAAAATAAAGCATATGTCTATAAAAAATATTGGTGTGTAAAAATACAACTTAAAATTTGACTATTAAAAACAAGTCAATATAATACACATCTAGTTGAAATGAGGAGAAAGTAAAAAGCAAAATACAACAGAGAAAAAGCATGAGAAAACAAACAAAAAAAAGGAGAATTAAACTAAACAAGTAGTGAGGCCACACCTGGAGCTCAATATCTAATATTCCCCTGAGATTGGCATTTTACAGTCTTATAGGATCCATAGGATTTTCATCCACCTGTTCTTCCAGCCTGTCTTCTGGGGGAGGGTCCTGCTGCACTGTTTCTCAGGTAACCTTGCCTGTGTGGAATTGTACCACTTTCTGTGAGGGGGATGGTCTCAGTGGAAACCTGTCTTTGTGTGTTTTTTTTTCTTTCCTGGGGGATTTTTGTACTTCTTCAGAGGATCAGAGCAAAAATGGCCATAGCCAAACCTCTGGCCCAGAGCAGAAAAATTTCGGTCTTTCCTCTTTGATAGACCTTCCAGGAGAAATAGTCTCCGCTTCTGCTCATGGGGCTGAAAACCATCACCTCCCATGGTACACACCCACAATAACTCTCTCAGAGGCAGTCTCAGCCACCAGGGAGTGCCCTGCCCTTTGTGATTCTAAAACCACAAGTGGCTGCTGGCTCAAGTGTTCATATGAAGCTCTGGAATCAGGTGTGGGTTCTGCTCTAAAGCCCTTTTTCAGACACTACTGCCCTGCCCAATTTTGCCTGGTTGCAAGTGCATGTTCCAGATTTTTTCAGGCTGTTCAAAGAGTGGCTATCTACCTGTCCAGATCTTTGTTTATGGTGAACTGAGCTGAGTCCCTTCCTTGGATTGCTGACCATAACCTGCTTCCTGCCTCCACTGCTCTGTCTTTCTACCATTTCAGGAATCCCCTTTTGCTCTGTGGTCCCTTATAACCTGAGACCACAATGCCCTACCTAGAATTCTGCTTTTTAAATTCCAGAGTCCCTTTCAGAATGGGTTGTCTCTTAGTAGCGCAGATTTCTAAGGGTTCAGATTTTGTGTTCGGGTGTTATCATTTTCCAGGAGCCAGCTTATGGAAGCTCCCCTCCCTCTTCTGTTTATCTTCTAATATCTCCCCACAAATTCATGACTCTGCATGTCCTACCTTAGAAAAGGCTGTCACTTTTTTTGCTTGTAGAGATCCAGAGATATATTTTTACATCTTGGGTTGATTTCATGGGTGTTAAAAAAGCTTTGATAGCTATCCATCTAAATTCAGGGGACCAGTTGAAATGAGGTCCCCTATTCCACCATCTTGCCTCCTCTTCACAAATTATTTTATGTTAAAGTTTCTGAGCTAGATAAAGAGTTCAGAAGTGCTTCATGAACTTGGAGATAAGATTATCCTCTTAGAAACAAGAGTAGTAAAACATGCAATAATTAAATTTAGCCATTGGTGGATAGTTGTCATCATCCACCTTATAAGAAAGTGTCTAATTAGGGCGCCTGGGTGGCTCAGTGGGTTAAAGCCTCTGCCTTCAGCTCAGGTCATGATCCCAGAGTCCTGGGATAGAGCCCTGCGTCAAGCTCTCTGCTCAGCAGGGAGCCTGCTTCCTCCCCTCTCTCTGCCTGTTTCTCTGCCTACTTGTGATCTCCATCTGTCAAATAAATAAATAAATAAATAGAGAGTGTCTAATTGTGATTATTAGGAGATAGTGTGTCTCCTATAATCAAGGTGAGTGGCTTGTTTCCTGAGGACTATGATATAATTAAAGCTGTAATTTTATCAGTGCTTTTTTACTCTGAAGAAAGACTGTATTATCAAAGCTGGGGTGATTTGTCAAAATTTTACACAAAAGAGGGAAAAAAGAGTAACCAAAACATTTTGCCTTTTTTTTTAGTTTTATTGAGATATAATTGACATGTAGCACTATATGTTTAAGATATACAACATAATTACTTGATTTACATATATTGTAAAATGATTACTACAATCAGTTTAGTTAACATATGTCACCTCATAGTGTTTCAAAAATATATAAATAAATACTTTTTTTTTCTTGTGATGATAACCTTTAGGGTATACTGTATTAGTAACCTTTTTATTTAGTATGATACAATAGGAAGAGACACTGCATCTGGTGGACATAAGATTTCTGTTACAAGACATGTCTCCTTTATTGTAGATCAATAATAAATCATTAGTCTGGGGTCCCTGGGTGGCTCAGTTGGTTAAGTGTCTGCCTTTGGCTTAGTCAATGATCTCAGGGTCTTGGGATCAAGCCCCACATTGGGCTCCTTGCTCAATGGCAAGCCTACTTCTCCCTCTTCTTCTGCTGCTCCCCCTGCTTGTGCTTTCTCACTCTCTATCCTGCTTTATGTCAAATAAATACATAAAATCTTTAAAAATCAATCAATCAATCAATCTTTAGTCTACCCTGTGATGTACGTTTCCTATCTTTCCATGTTTGCCACATTTGGATTTCTTGTTAAGTAGTCCCATGACTACCTAATTCTGTTTACCAAGCACTTTTGTGTCATATACATTTTATTTTTACCATTAGAAAGAGTATCTTCTATTGTAAACTTAAGAATTAACATTTTTGTATATACCTATATGTCTTCTGAAAATTGTTAATATGACAGCCTCTTACTAGAGATTGTCTAGATTTGTCTAGGGACAAAAAGGAATGTCTGGGCCCATATATTTTGTATGGTAAGCTAAACTACTATAACAAATAGAATTAACACTGTAATAGCTCAAACTCAATACAGATTTATTTTTTGCTAATGTAATAGTTCCAACTGTATGTTTCTTATGGGCAGGATATTCTCCTCCAGGTAGTGATTTAAAAATATATATTTTATTTATTTATTTGAGAGAGAAAAGAGAGTGCACAAAGCAGGGGGAGGGGCAGAGGGAGCCGGAGAGAGAAAATCTTAAGCAGGCTTCACACAAAATGGAGAGTCCAATACGCAGCTCAATCTCACAGCCCTGAGATCATAACCTGAGCTGAAAACAAGAGTCAGACATTTAACTGACTAAGCCATCCAGGCGCCCCCAGGTAGTAAATTATAAATTCCTCCCCCTCATAATTTGAATACACGATCCTTTAGGCCCTTATTGTCTTACACATTTAGTTGAAAGATCCTTTAGGGCCTTATTGTCCTACGCATTTAGTTGAAAGAAGGGAAAACTTTGGAGAAGGTATGCTCACTACTTATAAACCTTGCACAAATCAGAAAATGGCACAACTTCCACTCTTATTCCATTAATTAAAAATCCAATTATATATAGACACATATAATTACAAAGGAAGCTGAGACACTTAGCCTAACTGTGTATCCAGAAAACTAGTAAGTGATTTTGGTAATCACCTGGTAGTTTCTGCCAAATCCTGTGAAGTTGAGGACAACTTTAAACCTTGAAGATAGCACTAAAGAACTCCAGTTCAGGTGGATGGACAGACACACTATTAGATATATATCTTTAATCTCTAGCTACATTACTAAAAAAAGGAATTTATTACTTAGTGGTAGTAATTGAAGTTAAGGTAAAAGTGCTAGAAGAATTTTAATCTGACATTGGGCATTGCCATAATTCCCAGCCCCTCAGTACTAATTAGTGCATCATAATAAGTTTCTAGACACAATTGGGAGGAGAATGTGACTTCACACTTGAGTCTTAAAATTCATTGTGAATGTGAGAAAATATTGGAAACTCTTAGAAATATGAGAAAAGATTAAAATCCTTAGGCTATTTTGAACCAATTATTATACATAGATTCTTTTTTTTAAGATTTTATTTATTTGACAGACAGAGATCATAAATAGGCAGAAAGGCAGGCAGAGAGAGGGAGGGAGGAAGCAGGCTCTCCACTGAACAGAGAGCCTGATGTGGGGCTTGATCCCAGGACTCTGGGATCGTGACCTGAGCCAAAGGCAGAGGCTTTAACCCACTGAGCCACCCAGGTGCCACTCTACATAGATTCTTTACATTACTGATGTCTTAAATTCTTTGTGAGTCTATTTTTCCAATAGTTTTCCATTTTAGAGAATAAAAAAACTGATGAAATATAGAATAAACTACTGCATGGAAAAAAAAATGTTTGCTATAGCCTGAATAGTGAATACCAATTTATCATCCACTTCATTCCTATGCTTTCATGTCTCTCCAGCTAGCATTTCAGTTTTGTGTTATTTTCACATGTTTCTGATGAAATATAAAATCTATTCTTGATATTACTTTAACTTGTAAATTCAAGATCACAAAAGAAGTTTCTTCTAATGTAAATAAAATATATATAAAAATATAGAAGTCATGCTCGATGTGTGTGGTATCAGGTCAAGTTTCATATAATAAAACACGTACTTTGAATTCACTACAGCAGGAAGACAAATGTTTTACTTAAGTATCATACTCATTGCATTGAAGAAATTATATCTCTAACATTGTCAGATATTAAAATGTTAATTGTGTCTTATAAATTTATTTTTATGCATTTTTGAAGCTTTAAAAAGCAACAGATAACTAGAATAGTGGTTCTCTGTACCACATTCTTTTAATTGATTGAAATAATTCATGAAAATTCTAATGCAATAACCTAGCTGTATGTAAGGTGGCATCATTGAACAGTGTGTCTGTCAGACAGAATTATGATGCAAGTGTTAAAATTGAATGATTTCATATTCATTATATCAATTTCTGTTTTATACTCCAGATTTCTTTAAACTCCTTTCCCCCAGATTTATGGCAAGCATATACATTAGAAAAGCCTTGGACGAAGAAAATAACTTCAGAAAAAAAATCTGCACTAAAATTGGTATGTTCCATGAAGAAGATACCATGAATTTTTCAGCTTTTAAAATAATATAATTCATGATTGAAATGGAAGAGTCTTCATTACTCAAAATGTCACTTATAAACTTATAAATTAAAAACTTGTCCATGCACTCAAATTAATTTATTTGGGAAGCCATTCACAGGAGCCTAATAATGCTACTATTTTTAGAAAATGTTTTGGACTTCCTTCCTTTTGAAAAATGCCTTCTATGAGTGAACCACGTTATTTTCAATATTCTTCATGGTAACAAATCATGATATTTTGAGTATTGACTTGATTTTGAGTTAAAAAGCCATCAAAACTTAAAGAAGGTGATCACAGCCTTCAATAAGTTGGCTATTATGATTTTAGGTTAACAAACTGTTTTAAATACAGTAAAATCATTGATTTTTTGTGTGGCTAAAAATAGTTTCATTCAACAGATACTTATTGGATGTTTGAAATGTATGAAACACTGTTTTAGTTGTTATAAAATGGTATTTAGCTCTGGTTTTGCAATAGAAGTACTTAGGAAATTGTTTAAAAACACTGAGTCATACTCCCATAAATGAAGATTTATTAGTCTAAGGTAGGGCCAAAATATTAATATAAAAATTTGAAAATAACCCCAGAGGATTGTAATGTGTAACCATAGTTTCAAATGGATGAAGTAAAAGCTTTATAAATGAATAAGAGAAATAAATGGCTGGATATAATGGAGGGAAAAAATTGGCTTTGACTGCCTATTCCATAGAATTCTCTTATGGGGTCAACAGTCTCTGGAGTAAAACTAAAGTGTGAAAATAAAGTAGATTTACTGAGTGTTTACTCTGCACCACGCATTTTTTTTGGGGGGGGCTCTCCATGTGTCATACAGTATTTAATCCTCAGAACAAATATCTGAAGTATATAATTGCTATGGTCTGGATGTTTGTGTTTTCTCAATTCATATTTTGATATCCCAACCTTCAAAAGTGATGGTATTAGTATGTGTAGCCTTTAAAAGATGGTTAGGTCTTGAGGATATAACCCTCACGAATGGCGTTAGTATTTTATAAAAGAGACTCCAGAAAGTTCCCTAGCTCCTTTCACTATGTGAGGGCACAGCAAGAAGGTATAATCTATAAACCCAGAAAGTGGGCCCTTACTAGACACTAATTTTGCCAGTGAATTGATCTTGGACTCCCAGCTTCCAGAACTGTGATAAATAAACTTCTGTTTTTTATAAGCTACCCAGTCTGTCATAGCAATCTAAACAGATGAATCATCTTCTCACTTTTTTATAAATAAAAAAAAATTCAGAGAGTTTATATAATACATGTAGTCACATAGATAGTAAATAGCAGAGCCAGGATTCAGATCCAGGTTTGTCTGACAGCCAAATTCTTATTCCTTCCACTCTACTAAATGCTTGAAATAAGACTAATACTAAGCATTATGTATTAAAGTGTTGTAAGACTTGAATTCAGAAGGAGAGGTAATTTTTATCTGATGATACTAAATAAAACTTTGTAAAAAATAAGATCAAAGATGGAATATGAAAGAATGATAAGATTTTTATAAGTAGACATAAAGAGGTAGGGATTTTAAATATGAGAAAAATCATATAGAAAGAAAACCACAAAATGTACTTGAGTGATTATGAATGGTCTAGCTTAATGGTTCTCAAATGTAGTATTACTGCTATGGGTTTTAGAAATAAGTGAGGGGAGGTATGCCTGGGTGGCTCAATCAGTTAAGTGGCTGCCCTCAGCTCAGTTCATGATCCTGAGGTCCTGGGATCGAGTTCCACATTAGGCTCCTTGCTCAATGGAGAGCCTACTTCTCCTTCTGCCTACTGCCTGATTCTTCCTCTGCCTGCCACTCTCCCTGCTTGTGCTCTCTCTCTCTCTGATTAAAAAAATAATAATAATAAGTGAGGGCAATTTTGTTTCCTCCATAAATGGGTCACTTTACAATACACACAACAATTTTGAAAAATAAAGGGTTTTACAACAAATAATGTATTTATTGAAATGTATACATATGTGCAGGAAAGTAACAGGAAAGAAGTCATGGTAAAGAATACTAGTGCTTAGAGCACTTCCAGTCCCCCTTTTTTTCTGGATGTATGGGAAATTTGAGTCTTTTTGTATTCTTAAAGTTAAGTGAAGCCAATGAAAGATGAAATAAATGCCATGAGTTATTTGCAGGCAGAAGAATTTATAATCAGTCATATAATTCTAATCATTTTTCCCCTGCTGATTTAAACCCTGGAGGGTAGTAATATGAAGATGATGTCACAAAAATTGAAGCATCCTGTGTGACTGAGCCATCACAGGGAGGACAGCTATCTTAAGGAGATGGCTAAGGCCACATAAGACATTGTAATATGCTTTTGTTAATTTAAGCCACTGAAATTTAAGTAGTGTTTGTTGCATTGTAATAACCTAGTTTATAGAAACTGATACTAAGGTTCGATGGAGAAATTAAAAATAGCTTGCAAAAGTGGTTCAATATTAGAACATGGAGTTTGGGCATAGACCTAAATCCCTTCAAATATAGAATTTTCACCAATGTTCAGAGTATTGTTAACATAGGTGGATTACATTTATAACTTCTTTAAATTATTTGAAGAATAATGTTCATTCAGACGTACAGTTCTGGTATTTTAAAATTCACACTTATTCCTTTTAGTCACAGAGCATGAAAATAATTAGAACACCATCTACATGTCTTGCTCAGCTTCCAAAGCTATTATACAAGTGAATGAAGGGGGAAACTGCTATTGAAATGTGAATGAACCTTACCAGTACATACAACTGCCTACCACATGGATTAGAAAGCTCTTCTTAGGCATACTTGGAAGTACTTAACAATAAGAAGCATTCATCACCACTATATCCTTTATATAAAGGGGCAGCTTAAGTTTGTTTCTTATGAAGAAATATACATACATAAATAACAAACAGAGATGTGAATAGTCTAACAAATATAGAATGTTAATAGTCTAGCTTTCTATAGAAATGGGAGCAATGCCCCGGAAATGTTAAAATGCTCATCTTCTCAGATATAGCCTTCTAAAGCTCTGAATGAAATTAAGTGAAAATTAGCTAAAACCAAGTTAAGGCAACGTGGCAACACTTACTAAGGGACTATAAAATATTTATATATTTCAGTTGAGTCATTTCACTTTGGGAAATCTAGCTTAAGAAAATAATACCATATATAAACCAGCTTTAAACACAAGACTACTTAATGTGGCAGTATTTGTAATAGCTAAAGATCATAACCAAGTTATTTTTCCAGCAATAAGAACTTACTGAATTAAATTTCAGTGTATTTGTATTATAAAATATTATATAGTTACTGATACAATGCTAAACGTTTTTAATAATCAAATATGTACCTTTTATATCCTATTAAAAAGATCTAATACAGCATACACAGTATGTACAATATTGTGTCAAACAGATTTACTTGAAAAAATATAAGATAAAAGTATACAAAAATTGTGGTTATCTGGTGTCATAGGATTATGAATCGTATTTCCCATTTTTAGTCTTTTTAAATACTTTGCAAAATATTTGCAATAAATATAATTTATTTTGAAATCAGAATATAAATATCCTAAATGATACAAGAACTTCAACCCAGTCAAGCCCAGCACAGTAAGACCAAACAGGAGGAAAAAAAACAAGTGTATATAATGCATCTTGCTCCATTTGTAAAACATATCACTCTACTCCAACTATCTATCAGGGTTTTCACTTTTACTTAGATTAAAAGACATTGCTTCAAACCTGGCCAAATGATTCCATAATTAACTCATCAGTAAGAAGGCTAGGTCAATTACACAGACAAACACACACATATGTATTTGTAAATTAGGGGAATATTTCCTTTTATAAATGCATATACAGAAATATATAAGTACAAATATGAACATATATGTGTACATGTATTTCTACAAAAACACACATATGATATGAGAGACAGAGAAATGAAGGATATATTTTTTAATGGACCATTGTTGATCAATGGCTAAGTTTTTATCAGTCTCATAAGAAAATAAAAGGTAGAAGACAAAAATAAAGTCTATACGATGGTATTTTTTCTTTTTTATAGAGTTACACTTGAAAATTTATATTGAGTGTTTCCCTTTCCTGTATTTTTTTTTGTGTTAATTTTATTTAGCATAAAAATTGTGAAAGCATATAGTTGTTGGTATTTTTCCAAAATTTTTTTGTAAAAAAAAAAAAAAAGACAACCGTATTTAGATCAGTGAAATAGATAATCTCTAGTGTGACCATTCATCTCTGACACAGTATAATCCTATATTTTGAGGCTAGATAGCCTTTGTGATCCTTATACATCCAGACTTTATAACTGTTGATATGACACTGGTCTTTTATGGAAGCCTTGGAGGGTAAAACCTATTGTTCAAGAACAGCCTACAACAGTATTAAAGCTCAAAAAGGAAGCTTAGTTCTCTATACTCCCTCACTTCATCTCCCAAAAGAAAGAAGCATCTGTCTCATTAAGGTCAAAAGACTAAGACAGACAATGGAAAAAAATGAGAAAAAAAAAGCCAAGTTCAAACAACAAACACTTAGTGCTGTCATACAATAACCCCTATTTTCTTGCAGCTTCTGAATTTGAAAGGTAAAGTTTGTCCTACTCATCCCTTGCTTCTATATAAATAGGTGGAATCTGCCACTGGATTTGTGGTCTCTGCTTCTGTTCTCCCAATAGCCTGCTAAGTGCCTCTTTAATGAGTTTTACTTGAAGTCTTGTTCTATTTGGCCTGTTATAATGAAAATACCATAAACTGGTGTGGGGGAGGTGTGTTAAACAAGAAATATTTATTTCTTACAGTTATGAGGCTAAGAAGTCCAAATCAAACAGCTGGCAGATTTGGTGTTTGGTCAGCCCCTTTTTTCTTCTTCCTAGACAGCCATCTTTCTGTGTCTTCATATGGCAGAAGGGATAGCTCTCTGGGATCTCCTTTATAAGGACGTTTTGTAAGGATATGAGGGCTTCACCTCCCAAAGGCCTCACTTCCTAATACGATTATATTGGGAGTTGGATTTCAACACATGGATTTTAAGGGGCACAAATATTAAGGACCTACACTTGACTTTTCTTGTGTCTTCATGGCTCTATTGCCAGGAAAACCAGACTCAGGTGAACCAGCTAATGAGACTATGTATGAATTCATGCTTCTGATTTAACATCTTGAGTCTCTATGACTGCTACCCAGAGAACTAGGGGCAATCTTACATAGCAATAGTGGTTGTGGTATCTGGAAAAATATCAGGGGTTTAAGTTAGTCAGCTTCTTCTCTTATGGGGGACAGCCACTCTCCATTTCATTTCTTTACTTTTCTGTATTGATCTTAGCAGAAAATAACACCAAAAAAACAAAGGAAAGATGGTTGTGTCTGATCTATTATGTGCTAGTCAAATAAAACATATGTTTGGTTATTTTGGCAAAAGGTGACTGACCATACTCTACTGGAAAGAAATAGACATGAACAAAATACACAAAAATGCCATAGACTATATATGGAATTTCTAACACACCCAGTACTCTCTGTGGTTGCTGGTTCCAGTAAGGCAGAGCTTGGAAGCTGTTATTGTGGGTCTGAAATGTGAGAAAGATGCTCCCAGCCACAGCCCTTTAAATGATCTTTTCCTGAAAGTGAAATTGAGGATTTGCAGGAAAAAGGTGCCTCTTTGTCTGATTAATGAGGGCTTACTGTCCCCTTCTGTGGTTATATATATTTTTCTATAATACCCATGCCATTTTAGATGCCACTTCTAATATTCTACTTCTAACTTTTCTCATGTTCTTGGTAATAAAAGATTATTTACATCTCTGCTTCTTCTTGAGTTGGAGACACTCATAACTTGGTATCATGTATATTTGTGAACAAAACACTTCACTATGGCAATGACTAACCTCTATTTCTGGCTCATTATCACTCAGACAATGAATATATGGGCAAGAAGCAGAGGAAAAAAAATCTTCTATGGTAAAGACTGGACACCCCAGTATCTGTGGCTCTCTATTGCCCACATTTTAGAAGCAAGAACATTTCAAATTTGCTATTTCCTTCAAATATATAAACTCACTAAATGGTGTATTACTGTGGGGTGTGACTAGAAAGATAATATCAGCATAAAACTCACTTACTTTTTCAAATGCTTGTTGTCTTTTTAAGTGATTGTGTCCTCACAATTATCAATAAAAAAGAAAAATATATGCTTTTTATATGGGATGTTTATACATTCAACTGATTCAGTGCCTTATCTAATATCCAATTTTTATTTATCAAAAATAA
The DNA here is from genome assembly GCA_004024625.1 of Mellivora capensis. Taxonomy (NCBI): domain Eukaryota; kingdom Metazoa; phylum Chordata; class Mammalia; order Carnivora; family Mustelidae; genus Mellivora; species Mellivora capensis. The sequence goes on along the minus strand of PISX010013052.1, from coordinate 12,858 downwards.
ACTATTTAAAAGCATTGTAGTCTTTTGTTCCTACCTGTTAGGAAACCTGTCTAGAAACATGAGTATGTTTTGTTGTTGTTGTTGTTATCAGTTTCATTAGATATGTCTAATATTGTTTCTTCATTTTAGTAAAAGTATTTTACCTCACCTCATCAACCCTTAACTGATTTTCTAAGGTGAAGCATATATGGTTATTTTTTCTCACAAATGTAATATAAATCATACATGCTTCATTGAAGTAGTTAAGACTGAAAATTGGAGACAGAGCTACATATCTCCAAATGGTTTTACTGTTTAAGATGCGATATCTCTCTTTATGCTATAATTCAGTATGCAAACTGTCTCAAATTACAGTACAAGAGAATTAACAAAGGGTATTTCATAATTGATGTCTCCTGAAATAAGCATGACATCCTAGAAATCACCCAATGTTTATATGCAAGCAAGTACTACTGTTTTTACTTTCCTGTAAAGTCCTATCATTAGACTGTGAGAATAGATGTAATGAGATGGTGTTTGTGGCAAGACTTATCAACAATAAAAATTCTTAAATGGCTCTGTTCAAATTTGTAAATTAGAGAATCAAAATATCTTTGAAATATTTTCTAAACTTGATATTAAGAGATTTTTGTTTGTCCTTGCATATGATTTGTATATTTTTGAACACTTGAAACTATTCACATTTTTCCCTTATGACAAACAAACCAACTCTTCCAAAAACAGACCATTCAGAATAAGTGACAGGACTAAAAGGTACAGAATAAGGAATAAAGTCAATAATATTGTAATGACATTGTTTGTTTACAGATGGTAGCTATACTTGTAGTAATCATAGCATAATATTTAAACTTGTCAAGTCACTATGCTATACACCTGAAACTAATGTAATATTGTGTGTTAACAATGCAAAAAAAAAAAAAAAAGAAAAAGAAAAAGAAAAAAATAGACCATTCAAAGTGTCAAGTTCCAAGAAATGGATCCCTTTCAATGGTAACAAGGTAAAACTGTAAAAAGCTTGGTAATAGATTTGCCTGTAGGAAGTGGGCATCTTATTTGATTATTACCCAAAGGGTTTGTAATTGCTAATGGAGGACTTGAAGATATATTTATACAGAATATGAGGCAGGTTTTAGATTGGAAGGATGTAGAATCCCCATCTGCGAAGTCTAAAAGCATGAGTTCTATTTAATCCACTATATACCTTGACTGAAACAGGGCATGCTATTAACTCCTAATTGACTACAGAGACGAGGTCTTTTTTTCCCATAGTAAAAACATACTATACATCTTGTTGCTTTTGTTCTCATTGTCCATCTTATTGAATATCCTTCTCTCCTCTTTTCATCCTTGTCTGTCTCTACATATTTGTAAAATTCCAGTTGATCTTGGCCTTTTTTGGTAACACCTTATCATTCATATCAAACATATCTCATTTAGTTCATTAAGGCTAACATGTTCACTACCTTTATTATTGATGTTATATTTAACTTTTTACATGCAAATATGTCTTAATTCTCCAATGAAATTAAAAGTTCCTTGAAGGTAGAGGCTGTTTTAAATGCCTTTATATCTCCCACACAGTACCCATAAATAGGGAAGAGCCCAGAAATAAACCTTCACATATATGGTCAATTTATTTTCAACAAGGGTACCAAGACCATTTAACAGGGCAAGGACAGTCTTTGCAACGAATGGTGATGGGAAAACTGGATATTCAGTACAAAAAAAAAATGAAGCTGGACATTTACCTTAAACCATATTCAACTTTTATGAAGAGGTGCTGTAGTTGACCTTCTTAATACATAGAAACAAACACAGAGAGTTAGACAAAATGAAGAGACAAAGGAATGTATCCCAATTGAAAGAACAAGACAAAAGGATCACAAAAGAGCTGGATTAAACTAAGATAAGCAATATAACTGAAAAGTATTTCAAAGTAATGGTCATAAAAACACTCACTGGACTTGAGAAAAGAATGGATGAACTCAGTGAGAGTGTCAATAGAGAGAATGTATATTAAAAAAATTAAGCAAGTCTAAGGAATTCAATAGCATAATATTTAAACTTGTCAAGTCACTATGCTATACACCTGAAACTAATGTAATATTGTCTGTTAACAATGCAAAAAAAAAAAAAGAAAAAAAAAAAAAGAAAAAGAAAAAAATAGACCATCCAAAGTGTCAAGTTCCAAGAAATGGATCCCTTTCAATGGTAACAAGGTAAAACTGTAAAAAGCTTGGTAATAGATTTGCCTGTAGGAAGTGGGCATCTTATTTGATTATTACCCAAAGGGTTTGTAATTGCTAATGGAGGACTTGAAGATATATTTATACAGAATATGAGGCAGGTTGTAGATTGGAAGGATGTAGAATCCCCATCTGCGGGGAATAAAAAAAGTATACTTGACAAAACTGACAAAGATTAGAGGATACAGAAAATGGCTTAGTGACCTGGAAGACATGTAAGAAAAGCAACCAAGCCAAACAGAAAAAGTGGTGAGGATGATGATGATGATGATGATGATGATGATGATAAAATAACAATAATAAACAAGAACAGGAGAATAGTTTAAGGGAATTCAATGACAGAATCCAACATATTGAAATTTGTATTATAGAGATCTGAGAAAAAAGGAGCGAGTAGAGGGGGAGGGAAACTTATTTGAAGAAATAATAGCTGAAAATTTCCCTAATCTAGGTAAGAAACAATATCCAAGTTCAGAAAGTGTAGAGACCCCCAAAAAATCAATGTACGGACGTCCACAAAAAGACATGATAATTAAGAAAGCAAAAAGTAATGATCATTTTAAAGCAGCAAGAAAAAAAACAGTTTCATACAAGGAAAACCCCCATAAGGCTATCACATGATTTTTTTATTTTTAAACAGAAACATTGCAGGTCAGAAGAGAGTGACATGACATTAAAAGTTCTGAAAGAGAAAAATATACAGCTAAAAATACTCTACTCTGCAAGATTATCATTCAGAATAAAAGAGAAATAGTTTCACAGTTTCAAAGACAAAACAAAAATTCATTGCAACTAAACCAGCCTTACGTGGAAATTGTGTAGAAAGAAAAAACCTTAAGTAGAAGGAAGAAAATTATGAAAAAGAAAATCCCAGGAAAAGACAAACACATAGTAAAACATTACTATATGTATAGTATAATTAAAGTATTAAAATTAATTATATCTACTCTACTCAGTCAAGAGATACACAAAATAAAAAGATGTAAAATATCACATCATATACATAAAATGTAGTGATGGAGTAAACATTTAGATATTTTAGAATGTGTTTGAACTTAAGCAAATGTCAACTTAATATAAAATGTTATATATATAAGCTGTTGTATATAAACCTAATGATGACAAAAAGTAAAAAAACTATAGTAGATACACAAAAACAAAGAGAAAGGAATCCAAATATAATACTAAATAAAGCCATCAGACCAAAAGGAAAGAAAGTAAGAGAAAAAGGAAGGAAGAAGAACTACAAAACAACCAAAAACTATTAATAAAATCACATAAGTACACTCCAATCAATACTTACTTTAAATGTAAATGGACTAATGCTTCAATCAAAAGACTTACTATGCTGTGCCTGTGGGGCTCAGTCAATTACGTGGCTGCCTTTGGCTCCAGCTCAGTGATGAGCCTGTTTCTCCTTCTCCCACTGCCTCTTCCTCCCACTCATTCACGCTCAGTCTTTCAAATAAATAATAAAATCTTAAAGAAGAAGACTTGCAGTGACTTAGTGGATTAAATAAACAAGACCCATCTAAATATTACCACGAAGAGACTTGCTTCAGACCTAACAACACATACAGATTGCAAGTGAAAAAATAGAAAAACATATAGCATACAAATGGAAGCAAAAATAATAATTAAGGTAGCAATACTTATATTAAATAAATTAGTCTTTAAACAAAGCCTGTACTAAGAGACAAAGAAGGACACTCTATAATGGTAAAGGGTTCGATTCAACAAGCAGATATAACAATTGAAAATATCTATGGACCTAACATGGGAACAAACAAATGCATAAGACAAATATTTACATACATAAAGGGAGAGATTGAGAGTAATATAATAATAGCAGAGATTTTAACACTCCACATACATCAATGGATAGAACATGTAGGCAGAAAAATCAATGAGGAAAGAGTGGCTTTGAATGGCACATTGGACCACATACCTAACAGATGTGTACAGAATGTTACATCCAGAAAAAGCAGAATAAATTTTATTTTCAAATACACATGGAACAGTTTCCAGGATAAATCACATGTTAGGTCACAAAACAAGCCTCACTAAATTTAAGAAGATAGAAATAATACAATGTATCTTTCTGACTCCAAAATTATGAAGCTGGAAAAGAAAACCATTACAAATAGATATAGATATATAGATAAATAAATATATAGTTATATAATACACAAGTACAAAGAGACTATAAACATTTACTAAACAAGAATGGGTCAAACAAAAAATCAAAGAAGAAATAAAAATACACAAGGAGACAAAAAAATTGAAATCAAAATCTTTGGGACACATCAAAAGTAGTTCTAAAAGGGACGTTTATTTTATTTTGTTTTTATATTTCAAGTTTTTATTTAAATTCTAGTTAGTTAACATATAGTGTAATATTGGTTTCAACATTAGAATTTAGTGGTTCATCATTTACATATAATACCCAGTGGTAAGAGGTAGGTTTCTTAGTGATAGATTTCTACCTCTAGAAATGAGAAAACCCCCCCCCCCAAATGTAACTTTACGCCTAAAAGAACAAGAAAAAAAAAAAGCAAGCAAAGGCCGCAGCTAGTAGAAAGAAGGAAACAATTAAGAGCTTAACTAAATGAAATAGACACTAAACAAAGAAAACAATAGAAAAGATCACTGAAAACAAGAACTGGTTCTTTGAAAAGATAAACAATATTAATTAACCTTTTTCCAGACCCATCAAAAAAAAAAAAAAAAAAAAAAAAAAAAAAAAAAAAAAAAAAAAAAAAAAAAAAAAAAAAAAAAAAAAAAAAAAAAAAAGAGAGAGAGAGAGAGAGGCGAAACTCAAATAAAATCAGAAATGAAGGAGGAGAAATAACAATTGACACTAAAGAAATACAAAGAATTATAAGATAATATTATGCAAAAGTATATGTTAAAATATTGGGTAACCTAAAAGAAATGGATACAATCCTTAAACTATATAATATTAAAAAATGGGATCAGAAAGAAATATAAAATTTGAAAAGACCAATCACTATTAATAAAAATGAATTAGCAAGAAAACAAAAACAAAAATATAATACCTGTAAATAACAAAAGTATGGGACCAGATGGATTCAAGGTGATTCTACCACACATTTAAAGTCGAGTTAACACTTATAATTCTCAAACTATTCCAATTTTTTTTTTTTAAAGGAGGAGAGGAGCTAAGATGGTGGCATAGTAGGTGGATCCTAGGCGACTCCCATCCCTCCAACACAGCTAGGTAACTATCAAATCATTCTGAATACCGCAGAAATCAACATGAGGACTGACAGAACAAATGCTACAACTAGAAGGAGAGTGGAGGCTACATCCAGGAAGATAGGAAATTTGGAGATGTGGTTTAGGGGAGAAATGGATTGCAGGTACTGCAAAGGGAAGAGAGCCATAGCCAAGGAGAAAGGCAGGAGATAGAAGAGCACACAGGGGAATAAACCAGGAGAACACTCCCCCAAAGCCATTAGGTGGGAAAATGAGAGGAGCTGATTTTCTTGAGGTTTTGCAACCAGAGGGACTTGAAGACTGGAGTTTTAAAGGTCAGCAGGCATGAGTGGGATAGAACATTGAGGGCACTGCCCTAGTTCAGGAGAAAAGAAAGGCAAAGAATGTAGAAGCAGAAAGCTTAGAAACAGTAATCTGAAGAATGCCTGGGACATGCAGTGGGGAAATTATTACCTTTTTTCTGAGTGCTTCCCTTAGGGGAGAAGGCACTGAGACTGCTTTGTAAGGACTAAGGAAGGAATTGGCTGGTGAAATCTCCCTCCCCCACCCCAAAATAGACACAGAGCCAGCTTCAGTAAGCAGCATAGCACTGACACTGGCTGACTATCTTAGTTACACAAGGTCCCACACCTCTGTGATGTGGCAGTACCATCTTTCTTGTTCAAGTTTTCCTCAGTCCCAGCACAGAAGGTCCCTTTCCCAGAAAACCAACAGAAAACCCTACTCACACCACATCTCTGGACCAGAAAGTTCAGCAGGGCCTCAGTTCTAATGGAAGTAGTATCTGGTCTCATTTAACAAGCAGAACAGAGCACACGTAAATACTCACCACATTTGGGAGAAAAAGCAAGATGGCAGAGGAGTAGGAAACTGAAATATAATTAGATCCCAGGAATTCAGCTAGATAGTTATCAAACCATTCCAAACACCTACAAACTCAACAGGAGATAGAAGATAAGAAGAGCAGCAATTCTAAGAACAGAAAATTGAAAACTTTCTGGAAAGTAGGATGTGTGCAGAAGTGAATCTGAAGTGATGGGAAGAGAGGCTGTGGGGGAAGGGACTGGCTCCTACCAAGCAGTAGAGCAGCAGAGCACAAAATCAGAACTTTTAGAAGTCTGCTCCACTGAGTAACATCACTCCAGAGGCTAAGTGTGGGCAGAGCCCTTGCGGGAACAATGTGATCTCAGGACCCGTGGGGTCACAGAAAGACCAGGGGTGTCTGAGTGTGGAAAACTGCTAGGTATCATAGCGGGGAAGCCAGCTACAGAGATAAAGCTGAGGAGTGAGCTCTCAGCTTGGGGTTACCTTAAACTGTGATCCCAGGCACAGTCAAGCCACTGCTCTGTGAGCAGAGACCCCGCAAGTGGCAGATCCAGAGAGACCCCTGTCTTCCTCCTCCAGGAGAAGCAGTGCAGGAGTATGTGGAAGGAATCTGCTGGGTTTGGAGACTCCAAATGGGGATGTGCACCCGAGATAGAAATGCTCGGTCACAGACTGGGTGAGCTCGGAGTGCAGCCAGAGACCAAGGAGATGGGAAGGATTGACTGTTTTTCTCTGAGGGCACACTGAGGAGTGGGGCCCTGAGCTCTCAAATTCTCTGGGCCAGAGATTGGGAGGCTGCCATTTCAGTCTCATCCTCTAAAGCTCTACAGAAAGTGTTCAGGGAACAAAAGCTACCAAGAATTAACCGGAGGAGATTACTTAGCTGGGCCCCTGGCAAGGGCAGTGCAATTCTGCCTCAGGCAAAGACATTTGAGAATCACTGCAACACCCACCCCCTAGAAGATCAGCAGGAGCATCCAGCCAAGACCAAGTTCAACTATCAGTGAGAACTGAGGAACTCCAGAGCTAGGGGGAAAAACACATAGAATTCATAGTTTGCAAAGTTATTATTATATTTAATTTTATTTTTTCCTTATTCTATTTTTTAACACTTCTTCTTTCCTCTTTTAATGTTCCTTAACTATTTTATCTTAATAATACCATGAAAAAATCTTTTTAAATTTTCATTGTTATATTCATATTCTATCCCTTCATTGTATTCAACCTTATTTTTTGTATGCAAATAACTTTTTTTTCTTTAAAAATTTGGGATACATGAGAGGCGGGACAAGATGGCGGGGAACTAGGAGGAGGCGCTGGTTCAACCTGTCCCCTAAAGTGAGCTGATTACCTACCAAGGAACTCCAATCACCCATGAAATCAGCCTGAGATCAGAATTCTACACGTCAGGATCTCTATGGGTTCAGAAGATGCCAGTGGGCAGGTAAAGCGGAGAGGGAACGCTGGACTGGTATTGGAAAATAAACAAAAGGGGGAGGGAGCAACCAGAGGAGACCCATTGGAAAGTAATACCCCAATACGAGAGTGCTCTATGACTGGGGACCAGCATTAACTTGAAGTCTGATAGAAAGCACTCAAAAAGAGCAAAGGATCACCGGGGGAAATTGTGGGAATTGGCTGAGAGACACATAAAATTTTGTTCCAGGGTTGCCTGGGTGGCTCAGTTTGTTAAGTGTCCAACTCTTGATTTCAGTTTCCATCATGATTTCAAGGTCATGGGATTGAGTCCCACATCAGTCTCTGCTCAGCAGGGATTCTGCTTGAGATTCTCTCTCTCCTCTCCTTCTAGAACACCCCCAACTCACTATATTTCTGTCTCTCTCTCAAATGAATATATAAATGTATATAAAAAAAGAAAATTTGGTCTACATAGCTTATCTATAACAAAATGCCAATCAAAACTGGAATGAGATATCACCTCACCCCTATCAGAATGGCTAAAATTAACAACATGGTTAACAACAAGTGTTAGCAAGGATGTGGAGAAAGGGGAAGGGTAACCCTCTTCCCCTGATTATAGGAATGTAAACTGCGGTCACCACAAAGGAAAACAATATGAAGATACCTCAAAAAGTTAAAAATAGTAGTACCTTGTGATTCAGCAATTGCACTAATAGATATTTACCCAAAGGATAGAAAAATACTAATTCAAAGGGGCACATGCACCCTAATGTTTATAGCAGCAGTATCAAGAATAACCAAATTATGGAAAGAGCCCAAATGTCCATTGACTGAGTTGACAAAGAAGATATGAGTGTGTGTGTGTGTGTGTGTATAAATATATAATGAAATCTTGCTTTTTGCAATCACATGGGTAGAGCTAGGGAGTATCATGTTAAGTGAAATAAGTTAGAGAAAGGCTAATACCATATGATTTTACTCATATGTGGAATTTTACACACACAAAAAAAGATATGAACGTAGGGGGTAAAAAGAAGGCCTAACCGGAAAACAGACTCTTCTATAGAGAACAAACTGAAGGTTCATGGAAGGAGGTGGGTGGAGGGATGGACTAAATGGGTGATGGGTATTAAGGAGGCACTTGTGGTAAACACTGGGAGTTGCAAGTGATGAATCACTAGATTATATTGTAATATTATACTTCATATTAACTAATTTCAATTTTTAAAAAATCAGACCTAAAATAACAAATATTGTATGATTCCACTTACATAAGAGTTTTATTTTTATTTTTTCACATTGATTTTAAATTTATTTATAAGGTTTCTAGATATACTTCTTTCATTTTTTTATTTTGATTTTTAAATTTCTTTTCAGCATAACAGTATTCATTGTTTTTGCACCATACCCAGTGCTCCATGCAATACGTGCCCTCCCTAATACCCACCACCAGGCTCCCCTAACCTCCCAACCCTCGCCCCTTCAAAAACCCTCAGGTTGTTTTTCAGAGTCCATAGTCTCTCATGGTTCACCTCCCCTTCCAATTTCCCTCAACTCCCTTCTCCTCTCCATCTCCCCATGTCCTCCGTGTTATTTATTATGCTCCACAAATAAGTGAAACCATATGATAATTGACTCTCTCTGCTTGACTTATTTCACTCAGCATAATCTCTTCCAGTCCCGTCCATGTTGCTACAGAAGTTGGGTTAGGGTTAGGGTTAGGCATAATACTCCATAGTGTATATGGACCATATCTTCCTTATCCATTTGTCTGTTGAAGGGCATCTTGGTTCTTTCCACAGTTTGGCAACCGTGGCCATTGCTGCTATAAACATTGGGTTACAGATGGCCCTTCTTTTCACTACATCTGTATCTTTGGGGTAAATACCCAGTAGTGCAATTGCAGGGTCAGAAGACATGAACGGACACTTCTCCAGTGAAGACATACAAATGGCTATCAGACACATGAAAAAATGTCCATCAATACTAGCCATCAGGGAGATTCAGATTAAAACCACATTGAGATACCACCTCACGCCAGTTAGAATGGCCAAAATTAGAAGACAGGAAACTACGTGTGTTGGAGAGGATGTGGAGAAAGGGGAACCCTCTTACACTGTTGGTGGGAATGCAAGTTGGTGCAGCCACTTTGGAGAACAGTGTGGAGATTCCTCAAGAAATTAAAAATAGAGCTTCCCTATGACCCTGCAATTGCACTACATAAGAGTTTTATAATGGGTAAATTTTTATGGACAGTGAGCTGATTAGATGTTAATAGGGGCTAGGAATAAGACAAAATGGAAAATTGCATTGTGGATACAAAGTTTGTTTGGAGTAAGGGAAAAGTTTTGTAAATAGTGGTGATGATTAAGAATGTAATTAATACCACTATATTTTACTCTTAAAAGTGGTTAAAACTTGGGGCACCTGGCTGGCTCAGTCCATAGAGCATGCAACACTGCCTCAGGGTTGTATGTTTAAGCTCCATGTTAGGTGTAGAGTTACTTAAAATTAAAATATTTTAAAAATGATTAAATTTATGTCAAATTTTATATTGTATATATTTTGCCACTATAAAAATAATTCTATTGACAGGATTTGTTTCACCTTTCTTTTCCTCTTAATCTCAACTTTCTTACTCTATACCATCAAAGCTTTGAACATACATTCCTTTTTTAAAAACAAAATTTTTAAGATTTTATTTATTCATTTGTCTCAGAGAGAGAGAGAGAGCACAAGCAGGCAGAGAGGCAGGTAGAGGCAGAGAGAGAAGCAGACTTCCTGCTGAGCAAGGCGCCAAATGCAGGACTCCATCCCAGGATACTGGGGTCATGACTTGAGCCAAAGGCAGCCACTTAACAAATATTAAGTGACTGAACCACCCAGGAGTCCCTAAACATACATTCTTTATTAAATTTGAAAATCTGTTTTGAACGAGAAGAGCAAGATGGCAGAGAAGTAGGAGACCCTGTTTCAACCAGTCCCCTAAAGTGAGCTAATTATCTACCAGAACACTCTGAACACCCATGAAATCAGCCTGAGATGTAAGATTATACACTTCTGGATCTCTATGGGTGCAGAAGACATCAGTGGAGAGGTAAAGCTGAGTGGTAACACTCAGACTGATATTGGAGGACAAACAGAAAGGGGAGGGAACCACCAGAAGTGACCCATTGGAAAATAATACCCCAATACAAAAGTGCCCTGTAATTGGGGACCAGCATTAACTTGGAGTCTGGTTAAAAACACTCAAAAAAAGCAAACTATCTTAAGTGGCAACTGGTGGAATCAGGCGGTCATGGGCATAGGCCTAAGCCCACGGTCCCAGGACAGTCACCACCAGTGACCACCCATGTCAGAGAGAGTTCAGCAGGGCCTCCAGTCCATGATCCCTGGAGCCTGCATCTTTCTACCATTTGCACCACCATTTGGGCTGGGCGCACTCCCACCTGCACCTGGAAGAACCTGGCACAAACTGTTTTCGGGATTCCCTCAGCCTGCAGCCTTCCACAGTTCACAGCCTTCTGTGACTTGTGTGAATATGGGATCCATGCTAACCCAGCCCACACCTAAGACAACTCAGCACGAACTCTGATCAGTGTCCCTTGGCCAGCAGTCTTCTGTGGCCTGCACCTCCACTGGGTGTAGGTTCACCTGGTGTGGGCATAGATCCTGGACAGCAATCCCAGCAACAGTGGTCACGCTGGTTCAAGCTCACCTGGGCCAATATCTCTTGAGGTTTTATTGGCACGGGGTGCAGAGACAAGTGAGGGCCTTGGGCGACCACTGAGATGGTGGCTGGGGGTGTGAACCGCCTGTAGGAGGTTGCAATATTCAGCAGTTTGTTCTGGTCCACCCAGAGGGGAAGAGTCTGAGGCATCTATCTGAGGTGGAGGTCTGGGTACAGACAGTTTAGTTTCTGCTAAACCTCAGAAAAGCTGCAAAAGCTGCCAAAGACCAAAAACCTCTAGAGAACAAAAGCCGGAAAAACCGGTTTTCACAGAGCCCAGCCCCTTGATAGGGGAAGGGCGACTCAGCCCAAGCAAGACTGACTGAAAAACAATGTGGCAGGCCCTCCCCCAGAAGACAAGCCAAAAGAACAAGAGGAAAACCACCACAGGGTCCCCATAAAACTGTAAAACCTCAACATCAGGGGAAAACAATATATTAAGCTGCAGATATTCCCCAAAAACCTGTATATTTCATAGATACAACTTTTCTTTCTTTCTTTTTTTAAAATTCATTCTCATGATACTTTTTAATTTTTTTAACCCACTTACCATTACAACTAAAGGTTTAATACAACATAGTCCATAATAACTTTTTAACTTAAACTTTTTTCATGCCTATACCTGTGTTTCTTTATATATATATATATATATATATATATATATATTTTAGATATATATATATTTTAGATATATATATATTTATACACATATATACATATATATTTATATATATATATTTAGCTATATATATATATATTTTTTTAGATAGATATAAGCTTCAAGGGAATCCTTTTTCCCTATTCAAATCTACCCCTATATATAAAATCAGTTTTAATTTCCCTGTATCTCTGGAATGTTGAGGCTTTTAACAAAGATAACAAAATACACCCGTGAAGAACCGAAATATTCTTCCTCACCCAGATTGAGGGTTTATAACAACCCTCCCATCTTATTCTTCTGTTAGTGTTTCTGTGGATTTGGTTTTGTTCTGATATTATATAAATCTTTTTATTAGGGTTCATTTTGTCTGGGTTTTTCTTTTTTCTTTTCTTTTTAAACTATTGTCGGTCTTCTTGTGTGTTAGTTTTGTTTATATACCTTATAAATCCTACTTTTGGGAATCATTTTGATTGATTCTCTATTTTTTTTTCTTTCTTTTTTTATTTTTTCTTTCTTCTTGGTGGTGACTTCCAATTGCTTCAAAACCTTCAAGGGTGCACCTTGCCTGGATGCTGGCTGATATATTTAACCATACATTCCCTCAACCACCTCTCACAAAAATGATAGGAGGAGGAACACCCAACAGAGGAAAAATCAGACACTGTGGCCTCTCCCACATAACTATTGGATATGGACATAACGGTATGTCAGAAAGGGAATTTAAGGTAACAAAT